>JAODAL010017896.1:0-76339 GCA_025379985.1 Phyllomedusa bahiana | reverse complement strand
GGTTTTTTTCCCCCGGGGGGGCCCCCACCCCCCGCCCCCCTCGTGCCTTTAAACAGGGGTAGATGCCCTTTAAAAATTCCTACCTAACTACATAAAATTTCCCAAATCTTAATCTAACTAAATTGTAAGGATCACAGCTAATATAGGTTTTTCTTTCCCAGAAATAGAAAAATTTTTCGCTGACTGTTTGGCCACAGCAAGCGACGTCCTACTCCTATGATTTTTCTGAAACACTGGGGGCTGAACAGGAAACGCGTTTAGAAAAACGAGGTCATGGGATTTTTCCCCAACCCAAACCCCATACAATCCCAGCAGACGTCGCACACACATCTCCCCCCCCCATTCTTAATCTGATTGCGGCCCCCCAAAATTACGGGAAAAAGCGCTAAAAATGGCGCGATCTTAATAGTGACACAGATTTTAGCCTTAATTACGCAGAAAAAAAATTCCATCCCCCTAAAAACCTTCCCCGATTTAAAATTTGCGATAATAACGCTCAACACTAAAACAACCAATCAGAGCACCCTTTTTTTAAATTTTCCCTTTCAGAGCACTAGATGAAATGTAAGGAGCGCTCTGATTGGTTGCTATGGGCAACAAAGAACGTCTTAGACCAAGACAGTTTTCCCTACAATGGCCCTTTTTTGCCCCTTTAAAAACATTAATTTCTACTAGGGAATTTTGTACTAAATTATTAAAGGAACCGTGGGAACATCTTAAAACAAACCACAGCCTCCGGATGAGGCTTGCTCAGACCCTTCTATCTCTTTATGTAATATCAGACAGACTCCTTGAAATTGAGATCAGGACTCTGTGGGGCCATCACTTCCAGGAGTCCTTGTTTATGCTGAGGACTGTTATTAACAATATTGGCTACATGTTTGGCTTGTTGCCCTAAAGCAACATAACTTGGACCTTACAAATAGTAAAGCATTTTTATTTTTCAGCATTTTTCCAGAGCTAGAAATAAAAGAAAATCCCGAAACGTTGACAGAATGCTACTTTGCATGCCATTTTTTAACTTCAGACCTGTATACAGGAAGCCATATAGAGATGCTTTTGTCATTACTGCAAGTGATTTGAATTGGGAAGAGGGGAAAGTTTTATACCAGGGCCCAGGTGCTTTAGCTACGGATCTGTGTACTTAGTGAACAGGACAATGTTTGAAGTGGTTATCTAGTTCATATAATGGTTGCTAATTAAAGAACAAACAAAAAAAAATCTAAATGCACCTTCCTCCATTCTGGCACTGGCTCTCCCTAGTCTTCTATTTACTTTCTGTCTTTTTCTAAATGGTACATTCGCCCTGCAGCCACTAAGAGGCAGGAGGTCTCATTTCGGCGAAGAGAGAAGATAAATGGAAGACCAGGAATACCAGCTATAAGGGGAACGGATATGAGGAGGAAGGTGAATAAACTTTTTTTTATTTTATTGGCAACGAGTAGCAGAATATTTGATTTTTATGTGAACTGGACAACTCCTTCAAAGCTGGTGGTAGCTTTTGTGAAATACTCTGCTAAGCTGTATCTTTATAATTTTACCATCTTTGGGCGACATTTCAGAAAAGAGGCGCTTCCGCGTCAGTTTTAGGGTGCATTAAATGAGTGTATAATGCGCCTGAATAAATAAATCTGCCAAAAATCTGGGGTGTGGAATTCTTTGTATAGCATATTTAATGCACCTAATTTAGGCGTATACCAAAAAAAGGTGCATAGCTTATCATTGCTAGCGCATGTGATGCGCCTACTTTAGGCGCATTCAAAAATTTCAAATGCGCCTAGTTTTGGTATACAACAGTTCATTTATATAGAGAATACGGTGTCAACAGTTTTTTGGTGCAAAATACACCAAAAAAGTGGTGCAGTCCTAATGGGATATGTCACCCTTTGTCTTTACCTTTTTGTTCTTGGTGGTATGCAAGAAAGATAACTAAACAGATGTTGGAATCCCCTATTCTGCATGTAATCAATCTAACAAGACTGCATTATTGGTTGGCAATTTGTTATATAGTGCAGAATCACCTGCCGGCTGTGAATTTATAAGCGATTCAGCGTCCTTCAGAAATCAACTGTGTTTAATACACCATTATACTGCAATATATTTTAAAAGGAACACTGGTGCCAAGAGTTATTGTGATGATGTCTATTATTGCATATTTCTTCATAGATGCAGTGGTTGTAGTCATACTAAGCATTATATCTTCAGTCAACTTGAAAAATTCCCACCACAGCCCCATCTGCAATGAGTTTTTATGTGAAATTCTTACAGGCAACTGAATTTCCCAGAAGTAAGTTTACTGGCATATCATGAAAATTAGACTGTATTAGACTGTATGAGTTTACCTGCAATAGCACAGTTATGGCTGTGAAATATGTTGACTTTGCATACTGTATGTTAACAATAGTAATAAAAATGGGTAACTCTATAAATCTTTGTGTTTTTGTTCAGTATGGCATTATTCCACTTTTTCATGGTATTTATTCCATTGGAGATGCAGCAATATTTTTTTCATCCTCTGCATTTTAAGAGCCATAATGCATTTATTTTTATGTTGACGTAGCCATATTTGCATTTGCTTCTTGAATGGAGAGGTTGTTTCAACAACAATTTAATTTACTATACAATGTATTAAGAAACTTTTAAAAGATTATTTGTTGGTTACAATAGAAAACAGAAAATATTGTAGGCAGCGGGACCTCATTCTAGCCCCCACAGTGGTATTAATTACACTTGTGTTTAACATTTCTATATGTGTTTATAGGGTACTAGTTATGGGTGAAAGGGATATTACTGTTTCATTGATTAGCTTTAATTATGCATTCAAAGGTAAATAAAGACCAAATACATAGCTTTTCTGATTACTTTTCTTCCAGATTAAGACAAGATCTTATTTCCTGCTTTTGCACACAAGCTTTCCTAGTTACCAGCCACCTGCTCTTATTGCTTCAGTAGTGGCTAAAAGGTTATTTCACTCCCTGCTGTGATTCTTAACATTACTTGTTTACATTATTTACTGACAAGCATTAACCGATTAGAGCTCTGTAGCCTTGTGCACTGGTTTACAAACCTCCAGCAGTTATGTCACTATCAAGTATAGCTAGGAACAGCAGAGATGATTTGCTCATCACTGCTGTAGAACCACCTACAACCTGAACAGAAAGTAAGAGGCTAAAGCTGTCTGTGGCTCTGTAAAACAGCATAGTAACCCTTGCAGTAAGCTGTGGGACTGCATTTAACCAGCAAAACTAGGGCATATGACTTGGATCACATGTATGAGACTGTCCCTGCCATTTTGAACAAGACTGATTATTTCAAGAGGATACAGGTTTATAAATTCCATGCATTAATGAGATCTATATTGATTGCCTGTTTCATTGTGATAAATACACATCTATAGTGGAATAGAGATGTTTTATGCTTTTATACAGTATATGCGATTGTTTTTAATATGTTATCTTATTATTAAAGTTCCTATGACACAAGGGTGGTATCTAATGAAGGGGAGGAAGAGAAGTATTGTGTCACACCCTAAACGGTATAAATAGATAAAAAATAAATATGCATTTTTATTGAGAATCCTGGTGCCTTGCACTCCACTTTTCTGCGTTGCGACAACCAAGTGGAAGGTCACACCAAATTTGCATAGTACTGGATGAGTAGTACATAAAGATTTTTTTTTCATAAAACTAACACTGTTAGAGAATATTAAAATAGCCCTCCTCCAGTCTCCTTTGTATTGGAGAACCTCTATCAAAGGCTCAAAGAGCCTTACCCCTTCTGCATTAATGGACAGCTGCAATATCAGCCTCCTTCAGTACACAACCACGGATATGACCTGGACTATTTAGTGAAAAGATTCATGAAGGCAGTTTCTAGGTTGAGACTGTGGATATTATACCTATTTAGACTTAAAAAGGTTACATGGGCTCCATTCGAGTCTGTGAAAGATTACTCTCTTCAATGCCTGTCTTGGAAAGTTGCGCTCGTGCTGTTACTATTCTCTGCTAAGAGAGTTAGGGCATGTCCCCACTGCATGGGTTTCCGGCCGTTTTTCCAGACGGTTTGCGGTTTTGCAGACCGTCTGAAATACCGGCTGTAAACGAGCACGATGGGGCTCTATGGAAAACCCGTGCAGCAGTCCCCACTGCACGGGTTTTCTGCCCGACGTTTTTTTCGCCCACGGGCCGCCCGAATAAGATTGAACATGCACATTCTTCTGTCCGGTTTTGGGACGGAATATGTGCATGTCAATGGAAAGTGGGAGGGCTTTTCTCCGCTCATCACAGAGAAAAGCCGCCCCCCCTCGTGGCTGTGTGCACAGCATACAAACCGGACAAATACCGGTCGGATAAACAGACCGGTATTTGTCCTCTGCCGTGGGGACATGCCCTTAAAATGCTGCAAGCTTTTGGATATTCTGATCCATGTATAGTCTTCCTTCTGGATAAAGTTCTCTTGAAGTTCCTGCCATCTAAAGCTTCATCTCATGCAAATGTCCACCAGATGACCTCTCTTCCAGTATTTAGTTGTGACAGTTGTTCAAAGAAAGACAGGTCTTGGGGCTCTTTAAATATGAGTAGATGTCTAAGAATATATCTGTAAAAACCATCTCAATTAGGAAGGTTGACAACTTTCTAATAATCTGTTTCACGTCCAAGAAGGATTGAAAGCTGCAAAAACGTCTATACAGTATCCTACCAAATAGTCTGAATTGAAAAAAAGAAAATTACAAGGGGATGAAATCTGTGGGTTTAATGCATTTTTTTTTTTAATTAAATTTGTCCTTTAACACTGCAGTCTGCTACTGACAGGATTGAGGAAACACATTCTAAATGACAAGTATTTGATTTGCATCACCATTTTCTAACACACATAACATATTTGTTCATTTTTTTTTATCAGTGAAACTATATTTTGCAGGGTGAGCTTTAGATTTTGTTAGTACCACTTTTTAATGTTATTAACTATGTTTGTTAAATAAAATAATATTTTAACAGTTTGCAAATTTCTGGACTCAGCCATATCAATACATTTTTGGATGTTGATTTTCGTATTTAATAATTGGACATTAATAATACTAATTAATAATTCAATTAAAAAAAAACTTTATTTTTAAAAAATATTATTTAACTTGTTTTACTTTTGATTATTATACAAGCCTGATTGTACAATATACAGCAAATGTCATTATTGTCAATATTGTAATGTTACTGATCTCCTAATATACCTTATATCTAATCCTAACGGCATATTTGAAATATGTAGTTTGGTACATATTACGTACCGAAATATGTACCAAAATACATATTTAACAATGTTCAAGTTGAACAAGAGTGAACAAGAGTCGCTTTACAACTCGAAACGCGTAAGTGGGACAGTTATTGGACTCACATGTTTTCCATTTTACTTGCATTTTTAATGCTTTTTCAAATAAATTAGCAATAAACTTTTTAAAGAAATACCTGGATTCCTCTTTCTTAATTATATTTGGAACAATTAATTGGAGGCCCCAAAGGAGAATCTTTTATGCAGATGAGGACAAGGAGTGTCAGCATTTACAACAGCGAGGTAAGCGTTCTTACTTGGATTTATATAACAAAGAAGTGACATGTCAATTCTTGATCTGTAAAATCCCCATAGGAAACAACGGGGTGCATTTTCAGAGGCTAAAAACATATCCAAATACATTCCACACTTCCTGGTACCTATTTAGATGCATTTACACGCATAAAATTAGCATTCGATCGAAATTTGAATGTCTGTCTTATGTCTGTTAATTTAAAAGAAAACGTAGTGAAATATGATCTGAAAAACGTTTCAAAATATGCATCAAATACGTATCTAAATATGTATCTAAATATGCATTACAGGTGTGTTTGATACATTTTTTGATTTCCGATTGCGGACTGATTTCAGTCCATTAATTTACGCATTGAAAACCTGTATCAGACACGTCCTGTGAACCTACCCCATGATGGCGAACCTATGACATGCATGTCAGCAGTGACACATGTAGAGATTTTCACTGACACGCGGTCGCATGCAGCCGCATGTGGCGACATGTATGAATGGGGCTGCGTCAGATATCTGTCGTCTTTTCAGCCCGATGTCCGCGCAGCCCCGTTCGTGACATTTTTAAATGGCCCGCACGCCAGAAGCGGCACTTTGTAAGGCGCCTGATTTAGGGGAGAAGGGGTATGGGAGGTGGGGTGCACTAGAACCGTACAAAGCTATCGATTGATAGCTTCGCTATGACATTTCTAGGCGCATTACTGCTGGAACAGGTATACAACTTTCAAAGTGGTATACTTGAGCCAGAAATGTCATACAAGCACTAGAGTGCGCCTAATTTATGACAAGCTGTAGAGCAGGTTCATAAATCAGGCATAAATCAGGCACATTTTATACTAATACTATGCACATTAAATTTGGCGTTTAAAGGCCTTTTCATTGTATTATCCATCAGGAAGTGTTATGTGCCAAGGCAGGATTCACCAACTTAAACAACTTAGGGGGACATATATGAAGATTGGCGCGTCGGAGCGTCTGTTTTCAAGTTTTCTACCGTGAAAACTGCGCCTGATGTATGTCAGCGCCGAAGTGCGGTGCATTATACGCCTGAAAACAGGCGAAAAGCCCGATCATACATGTCCCCCTTAAAGTCAATTATTGCAAAAATAGTTAATATAATAGCTGCTCGCCCCCTTCACAAGCACTTTACTCGCAATTTTTCCCTTATGTAATTTTGTGAAACCTTATTCTCAGCGTTATATAATAGCAAAACCAACAAAAGAAGCAGATTGACAGATGAAGTTAGTAGCGCATGCTTGGGCTTAAAGTGTACAAAATGCCAACCTTCACTTGAAGATTTAGCCAATGAAATTCAGCAACAAAAAAGTCACTAACAGGGAGCTTTCACACAGCACAGTTTTGGTGCAGTTTTAACTGCTCTCCAATTAAACTGCCTTTATTACCAGCAAGCTTCTTTCAGTTGTCTAAATTGTTCAGAAATGTGTTTCAAGTAAGTAATCAATTACTGTGTTTGAAGTCTTGTGGATTACAAACACACTAATTACTCACTTTCTAAACAATTTAGATAAGTGAAAGAAGCTTGCTGGTAATAAAGGCAGATAATTGAAGCGCAGTTAAAACTGCACCAAAACTGTGCTGTGTGAAAGCACCCATAGGCAGCTTAGTTAAAGAATTCCCCCTCACTTATCTTAGTTCACAGCACCCCACATAAGTTAAATAATAGCAAGACCAACAAAAGAAACCGACTGACGGATGTACAAAGAAGTCACTAAGCAGGTAAGTTAAATAATTAGTTATTAGTTTATTAAATACAGTTGTATGTACAATGATACATTTTTGTTATTTAATATATAAATATCGCAAAATTATGGGGGGGTATTCTCGAAGTGACACATCACCCAAGTTTTGCTAGGTTTTTGGGCGAATTTTGACACACCAAGCTCAAAAGGTTGCCCATCACTGACCTACCCTAACAGTTCCTTGCAAGTTTTAGCTGTAATACACAGCTGGCACTTACCTCATATGGATCAAGCTCAGCTTCTGGCCTACTCCAAATATCTCTATCACACAACTATAATCTAAATTTGGTGTGCACCAAGGGCTACATTTCCAGACTGAACCAAACCCAAAAACTACAACAAAAGAGGTTTTCCTAATTAAAAGATGTGTTGCCTATCAAAGTATATGCCATAAATGTCTGACTTCTACTTGTTAGCAAAATGAAGAACTCAATCCCCTCAACCCCCTTAGGGAGAAGCAGACCAAACATACATGAAGATCACTCCAATAAAATACCGGAGCTGCAGAAACAGCCCAACACTTCACAACGCTCATAAACTACAATGGAGAATACTAGAGATGGGCGAATCGAAGTGGAGTTCGTTTAGAATTTCAGGAAAACTTCGGTTCGGAACGAAGTTGAACTTTGGGGTACTTCGGGTGAACGAAGTGTGCTTTTGATTGATAAAATGGCTGCGAGCACATGGCGCTACATGGGGCAAAGCACTCTGGGAGGAAGAAGGGCATAGCCTGCATGACATGTGCAGAGATGAAGCCAATCAGAGACCGGCGGGATTCTGTGACATCACCGGGCGCGACGCCGGGAGCTCACACTCCTCTCACTGTGCTCATCAGGGAAGGTGCTGCCGCGGCTGATAGCTCTTACTGAAGAAGTGATTTTTATATAGCGAGGGTGTCTCAGCTTGTCTCAGAGACTGTTCTCTTAATGTTCTATTTCTAATTTTTTGGGGTATTGGATCTGAAATCCAGTGTGCGTCCACTGCAGCTGCATATACATTCAATATCCAAGTGGGATCTAAGCCAGTTCCTGTTGTATTCATTTAAAGAAACAGCGTTTTTACAATACAAATACCACTTCATTTTTGGCTGCTCAATTCTATTGCGCAATTTACATCCAGGGGTTAATTAAGCGTTGTTTTGCTGGTGTGCTGACCCCAAGAAACCGTCTTTTTCAACGCCAAAATATATAAATTTTTCCTGTAGCCTAATTCACAAGCAAAGGTTAATTACAACTGTATCTCTTGTTGTGTGGCGTAGAAAACACGCAATTGTAACACGCTACAAAGCTACTATTTTGTGGGGCTCAATTCTTTGGCGCAATTTACATCCAGGGGTTAATTAAGCGTTGTTTTGCTGGTGTGCTGACCCCAAGAAACCATCTTTTTCAACGCCAAAATATATAAATTTTTCCTGTAGCCTAAATCACAAGCAAAGGTTAATTACAACTGTATCTCTTGTTGTGTGGCGTAGAAAACACGCAATTGTAACACGCTACAAAGCTACTAGTTTTTGCGGCTCAATTCTTTGGCGCAATATACATACAGGGGTTAATTAAGCGTTGTTTTTCTGGTGTGCTGACAAAATAAACCGTCTTTTTCAACGCCAAAATATATAAATTTTTCCTGTAGCCTAATTCACAAGCAAAGGTTAATTACAACTGTATCTCTTGTTGTGTGGCGTAGAAAACACGCAATTGTAACACGCTACAAAGCTACTAGTTTGTGCGGCTCAATTCTTTGGCGCATTTACATCCAGGGGTTAATTAAGCGTTGTTTTGCTGGTGTGCTGACAAAAATAAACCGTCTTTTTCAACGCCAAAATATATAAATTTTTCCTGTAGCCTAATTCACAAGCAAAGGTTAATTACAACTGTATCTCTTGTTGTGTGGCGTAGAAAACACGCAATTGTAACACGCTACAAAAGCTACTAGTTTGTGCGGCTCAATTCTTTGGCGCAATTTACATCCAGGGGTTAATTAAGCGTTGTTTTTCTGGTGTGCTGACAAAAATAACCGTCTTTTTCAACGCCAAAAATATATAAATTTTTCAGTAGCCTAATTCACAAGCAAAGGTTAATTACAACTGTATGTCTTGTTGTGTGGCGTAGAAAACACGCAATTGTAACACGCTACAAAGCTACTAGTTTGTGCGGCTCAATTCTTTGGCGCAATTTACATCCAGGGGTTAATTAAGCGTTGTTTTGCTGGTGTGCTGACAAAAATAAACCGTCTTTTTCAACGCCAAAATATATAAATTTTTCCTGTAGCCTAATTCACAAGCAAAGGTTAATTACAACTGTATTTCTTGTTGTGTGGCGTAGAAAACACGCAGTTGTAACACGCTACAAAGCTACTAGTTTGTGCGGCTCAATTCTTTGGCGCAATTTACATCCAGGGGTTAATTAAGCGTTGTTTTGCTGGTGTGCTGACAAAAATAAACCGTCTTTTTTCAACGCCAAAATATATAAATTTTTCCTGTAGCCTAATTCACAAGCAAAGGTTAATTACAACTGTATCTCTTGTTGTGTGGCGTAGAAAACACGCAATTGTAACACACTACAAAGCTACTAGTTTGTGCGGCTCAATTCTTTGGCGCAATTTACATCCAGGGGTTAATTAAGCGTTGTTTTGCTGGTGTGCTGACAAAAATAAACCGTCTTTTTCAACGCCAAAATATATACATTTTTCCTGTAGCCTAATTCATGTCCGAAGGTTAATTAAGCCTGTTTGTGCTTTTACATTTAGTAAAACACACAGTGTTTTTAAACGACACATACAAGTAAATTTTTCCTGGCCATTTGTGGAGTGCAATTTATATCCAAGGGTTACCCAAGCTTGTTACTGGGTTCATTTGGAGTCAAAAACAGGGTGTATATTTATCATATACAGATATCATCATCAAACAGTGTCTGTACATTTTCGAACAAACAGTATGTCAGACAGAGAAGTCGCAGGCTCTGCACCTGCGAGTGGCAGTGGCACAAACATTCCTGGAACAGGCCCAGGTTGCAGCACAGCAAGGGGACGTCGCAGCAGGGGTCACTCGGTGAGGCCACAACTGCCGCTGTCATCTAGCGGCCGTGTGTTGTTCAGCAACCCAAGGGTTCTTGATTGGTTGACTAGGTCATCCTCTTCCTCCCAGATGACATCTGACAACCCCAGCCAAGAGTCGGTGGGAACCTCAGACACAACCCTTAGTTGGCATGGCCCGGGAGCGGGTCAGCGGCCCTCACCTGTCCTCAGCCCGCCTCTGTCCCATCCGGTTCCCTCAGCCAGAGATCTACTATGTGGTCTGGGCTCAGCGCCACTATATAGCGAGGATGAACAATTTGAGGAGGGCAGTCAGCAGCTACTTGGCAGCGAAGAAATGGGGCCAATATCCCCTGCGTCTTGCAGTAGGCGGCAAAGTATAGATGTGGAGAGTGGCATGGGAGGTCATGTTGTGAGAGGTCAGCCTTGGCATACCAAGACCGGTGATGAGGACGATGAAACACAAATAGATGATGATGTAGCCGACCGCACTTGGGATCTGGGTGAGGCAAGGGCTTCATCATCGTCTAGGAAGAGGGCGTCAGCTTGCGCGTCAGGCAGCGGCGCAGCCAGCAAGTGGGTCGTGTGGCCGTGAGTCAGCAGGATAGCAGCAGTGTGAGGTCGGGAGCCAAGCGGCCACGGGGTAAAAAACCTGCTTCGCAGGTCCAAGAAAGTAGCGGCACAGGGGCTCAGCGAGGCAGCGGCGGCAGTAGTCACTCAGTGCGGAGCGTTGGCGGTAAAATCCGATACTCGGCGGTGTGGCAGTTCTTTGCTAAGACACCGGAGGAGCCGAATATGGGTATATGTAGAATCTGTAAGCAGAAAGTGAAGCGTGGTCAGGGAGCTAACGTTGGTACCACGGCCCTGCGTCAACACATGCAGCGTCACCATCCGGTGACCTGGGAAAAACGTGGCTCAGATGTGGTGGTCCATCCTGCCGCCGCAGCAACAGCAGCAGCAGCGCCCAGTGCCATTGCAGCCAGTCAAGGCTCCACCACCTCTGCAGAAGGGAGCTGTTTCTCTTTGACATCATCTCCCGGTCCAGATGCTCCTGCTCCTCGCTACTCATGGCGCCAGCAGTCGTTCAGCGAGGCGATTGCAAAGAGAAACAGTATGCGTCCAACCATCCTAAGGTGCAGCAGCTGACCGTGCTCCTGTCCAAGTTGTTGGTACTGCAGTCCCTCCCTTTCCAAATGGTGGACTCTGCACCGTTCAGAGAACTAATGGCTTGTGCCGAGCAAAGATGGAGAGTTCCAAGCCGTAATTTCTTTTCCAAAAAGGCAGTACCAGCACTTCATAAATATGTAGAACAGAAGGTGGGTCAGTCCTTGAGCTTATCGGTTTGTTCCAAGGTGCACGGCAGCGCGGACGTCTGGAGCTGTAACTACGGTCAGGGCCAGTACATGTCCTTTATGGCCCACTGAGTGAATGTGCTTCCAGCCCAGGCACACCAACAACTTGGACAGGAGACGCCGCTTTCTCCTCCACGTTGTCAAACTGCTGCACCTGCGCCAATGTCCGCCTCCTCCTCCACCACCACCACCATCTCAGCCTCCACAAGTACTGCTCCATCATACCACATGTGTAGGGCACAGCGGTGTCACGCAGTTCTACACCTGGCTTGCCTCGGCGAACGGTCACACAGGGGAGGAACTGCTCCGCGTCATGCAGCAAGAAATCGATGTGTGGCTTTCTCCGCGCCAACTGCAAATCGGAACCATGGTGACGGACAATGGGAGGAACATGGTGTCCGCGCTGCACCGAGGAGGGATGGTCCATGCGCCCTGCATGGCGCACGTGTTCAATCTGGTTGTGAAAAGGTTCCTGAAGTCTTCCACCGATCTTCAGAACATTCTGAAAATGGCCAGGAAACTGTGCATGCACTTTATCCATTCGTACAAAGCCAGGAACACCCTCCTCGAATTGCAGCAGCAGAACGGCCTCCCCCAACACACTCTGATATGCGATGTTTCCATGCACTGGAATTCCAGCCTGCACATGTTGGACCGACTGTATGAACAGAGAAAGGCCATTAACGATTTTTTGATGATCCAGGCAGACAGAAGTACTCCCCTGTGTAACTTTGATGTCAGCCAGTGGCAGCTCATGCGTGACACCTGCCGTTTGTTGAGGCCATTCGAGGAGGCGACGTTATTTGTCAGTCGCCAGGACTACGGGATGAATAACGTCATTCCACTGCTTCATGTCCTGGAACAGATGCTGAAAAATCTGTCTGGGCAGGGGGCTGGAGACGTGGCGACTACATCTCGTGGCCACATGAGTCCGGTGGGGACTGAAATGGAGGAGGAGGAGGAGGACATTGGAGCAGAAGCATTGTCTGGTGAAATGAGTGGATTTTCTACCCAGGTGACAATAGAGGAGGAGCAGGAGCAGCTGGAGGAGGTGGATGGAGATGAGGAAGATGAGGCAGATGACCCCCAAGCACCGTGGCAGTATACAGTGGAAATGGAGGCAGGGAGCTCCTCGGAGTCCCTTGTGCAGATGGCCCGCAGCATGCTTATTTGCCTGGCTAGTGACAGCCGAATAGTCAGCATCCGGCAGAGGGATGACTTCTGGCTCTCCACCCTATTGAACCCTCGCTACCGGTCCAAAATGGGAGCCTTTTTCCCAAATATTGAGAGGGAAGTCAAACTCAAATACTATAGGGAAATCCTCCGTAATCAGTTGGCCGCTGCCTATGTGCGGCATCGTCCCTCCTCTGACAGGTCTGACCGGGGGGTTCCTCAGCGCTCACGTACTACTGCCGCGGCTGCTGGGGGAAGGTGGGGGGGTAGGAGCAGTACCAGCTCCATCAGTAGTTACCTAAGTCTGGAGTCACTGATGTAGCAGCTTCTCTTCACCCGCCTAGTGAGGAGGGCATTCGCCAGCAGCAGCAGCAGGACCTGGAGCAGTCCCTGAACCAACAGGTTGTGGCCTACTTTGACAGCACTCTGCCACCTCAGTTAGAAGATCCGCTGGACTACTGGGCAGCCAAACTGGATGTGTGGCCGCAACTTGCCGAGTTTGCAGTGGAGAAGCTGTCCTGCCCGGCCAGTAGTGTGGCATCAGAGCGGGTGTTCAGTGCGGCGGGGGCCATCGTTACCCCAAGGAGAACCCGCTTTTCCACGGGAAATGTGGAACGACTGACCTTTGTCAAGATGAATCAGGCGTGGATCGGCCAGGATTTCCACACACCAATGCCTTAGGCGTCAGTCTGGGTTCAAACTACCTGCCTCAGCCACTATTCTGATGCCGCCACCCGCCTGATGCCACACATCTGCTGACAGTTTCTTCATCTGCCTACCACCATCTTTACCAGGGACTGGTATTGCCACCCACCTCAACACTCTGTCATTGTGCCACTCTATGACCTCATGCTGCTGCTGCTGTTGCTGTTGCCGTGACATCCACACTGTGTCATTGTGCCACTGTCTGACCTCATGCTGCTGCTGTGGCTGCTGCCATGTCCTCCACACTGTGTCATTGTGCCACTGCCTGACTTCATGCTGCTGCCGCCGTGACCTCCGCTCTCAGTCATTGTGCCACTCTGTGGCTTCCTCCTGTTTTGCCACCTCCAGAATGTCATTGTGCCACTCTCTGACCTCATGCTGCTGCTGTGACTCCTGCCGTGCCCTCCACACTGTGTCATTGTGCCACTGCCTGACTTCATGCTGCTGCCGCCGTGACCTCCGCTCTCAGTCATTGTGCCATTCTGTGGCTTCCTCCTGTTTTCCCACCTCCAGAATGTCATTGTGCCACTGCCTGAACTCTTGCTGCTGTGGCTGCCGCCGTCACCTCCACACTCTTCACTGTGTGATTGTGCCACTCTGTGGCCTAATACTGTTTTGCCGCCTCCAGAATGTCATTGTGCCACTGTCTGATCTCATACTGCTGCCGCCGTGACCTCCACACTGTGTGATTGTGCCACTCTGTGGCCTAATACTGTTTTGCCGCCTCCAGAATGTCATTGTGCCACTGCCTGATCTCATGCTGCTGCTGTCGTGACCTCCACACTGTATCATTGTGCCACTCTGTGGCCTAATACTGTTTTGCCGCCTCCAGAATGTCATTGTGCCACTGCCTGATCTCATGCTGCTGCTGTCGTGACCTCCACACTGTATCATTGTGTCACTCTGTGGCCTAATACTGTTTTGCCGCCTCCAGAATGTCATTGTGCCACTGCCTGACCTCATACTGCTGCCGCCGTGACCTCCGCTCTCAGTCATTGTGCCACTCTGTGGCTTCCTCCTGTTTTGCCACCTCCAGAATGTCATTGTGCCACTCTCTGACCTCATGCTGCTGCTGTGACTCCTGCCGTGCCCTCCACACTGTGTCATTGTGCCACTGCCTGACCTCATGCTGCTGCCGCCGTGACCTCCGCTCTCAGTCATTGTGCCATTCTGTGGCTTCCTCCTGTTTTGCCACCTCCAGAATGTCATTGTGCCACTGCCTGATCTCATACTGCTGCCGCCGTGACCTCCACACTGTGTGATTGTGCCACTCTGTGGCCTAATACTGTTTTGCCGCCTCCAGAATGTCATTGTGCCACTGCCTGATCTCATACTGCTGCCGCCGTGACCTCCACACTGTGTGATTGTGCCACTCTGTGGCCTAATACTGTTTAGCCACCTCCAGAATGTCATTGTGCCACTGCCTGATCTCATACTGCTGCCGCCGTGACCTCCACACTGTGTGATTGTGCCACTCTGTGGCCTAATACTGTTTTGCCGCCTCCAGAATGTCATTGTGCCACTGCCTGATCTCATGCTGCTGCTGTCGTGACCTCCACACTGTATCATTGTGCCACTCTGTGGCCTAATACTGTTTTGCCGCCTCCAGAATGTCATTGTGCCACTGCCTGACCTCATACTGCTGCCGCCGTGACCTCCGCTCTCAGTCATTGTGCCACTCTGTGGCTTCCTTGTGTTTTGCCACCTCCAGAATGTCATTGTGCCACTGCCTGACCTCATGCTGCTGTGGCTGCCGCCGTCACCTCCACACTCTGTCACTAATGTTGCCACCTGAGCTCTCAGCTTGTTTTTTCCAGCTTTCGCTGGCATGACTTTATCAGGCTACATTCCCGCTTGAGTTTTTTGGTCAGTTTTGCCCTCTTAAGTGCCCAGGGAATTTTATAGTGAAGCGATTCTAAGAGCGGCGGCAGTCATCTGCGTGTCATACTAAAACACAACATTGTATGAAGACCAAACCAAGCTCCCTCTGCATATTTAAGCATGGCACAACGTTCTACAGCACCCTGCAGGCTCTGTGCAGCCTGGAAATAGCTGCTTTTTAACGCGATTCGTGCCAAAGTAATTCGGAACAAAACGAATTTTGTCGGAAAATTCGGCGACGTGACCGAATCGAATTTTTGAGAAATTCGCCCATCTCTAGAGAATACTATATGTAGCCTCCTTGCACCTAATCTACTCTATTTTCAAGGGCTAAATAGGGGTCGATCTTGATTTTCTTGATGTGACCACAGAGTGCACTACTCCACTTCTCTCTGTAGTGGAAATGACATGTGAGCAGCTACTGAACATAGACAAGCATTTATGTTTCAAGATGGTTTGGGAACAACAAAAAAAGGCATTATGGGCCTCGTGGCCACTAGGCCACAGGTTATGCATATAATAAACAGTTTCTTAATCCTTAATATCTTGTACCTATGTAGCCATAGATAGGGCCCCCTCCAGAAAGAATCCTGGCTTGCATTCATATCTTAACTATGAAAGCTTTACTAAAATATTTTCATTTATAGAAAAACAAACAGTGCAAGAGTCCTTTTTTCCCCACATTTCATATAAATAAATGTATGGAACACACTTATCTTTTTAGTAAGTGATTATTATTAAGTCCGTTAGGTACTTGTCCAATCCTGGTAGTCATTGAGGAGTGTAGCATTCCTGTTCTAAATTTCTCAATAGCAATGGCTAAAGAATAATGTGTTTACATGAGGAACAAATTTCTGCTGTTGAGTACAGTACAATATTAATGAATAAAAATAATAAAACCCAATTCATAAGCTGCAGGAAAAAATTGTCACAGAGTTAAGGTCAAGCTGTCAATTTCCCCTCTATATATTTTCAGCACATATATGCAGTATTTTTGCTGTGGACTTCACTCTTTGCAAAAACATTTGCAGCAAAATCGGCATGCCCAGTAACTTATAACATTTCTGACATGTTTGAACTTAATGTATCTATACTTCCTACCCAGATAGAATTGTGTGGATTGAGTAAAACATTTATGAGAATGATGAAACAGGTAATTTTTCTAGTTCTATTTTAATAGTTCAGATATTTACAATACATTTCATACATTGTTATTTAATAAATTTCCAAAGAAACAGTACAGGACAATAAACAATGGGTAATCTCTCTGAGGACTTGGTTATGTATTTATGGTTCAGTCATACCACCGAATATTGTAGAATACTGTGTGTCACAGAAAACTAAAAAATGAAATTTCTGCTCCAGTGTGTTGGCAGGTCTATATTTAGTTTATGACCATCTTTTCTTGTTCATCAGCTGCATTGTTCTTGCTTTTTCATGCAGTAAAACTACATCTTGTTTAAAATGAGTATGCGTACAGTATAGAACACAGTTTGCCTTTGATTTTGCAACATAATTTGTTTCCCTAGCACTATGTGATCGAAATCTGTATTGAGATAACAAAGTGTCTTGAATGGTTCCTACATTTGTGGTGGGAGTCTTAAAAGGGTTGTCTAACTTCCCCCCCAAAAAATTACCCCCAATTGTATAAAGCAAAACAACAAAAACAAAAATCAAATTACCACTAATGAATTTGCACTTTAAATTTGTGTACTGGTGCCTTAAACAACCAGCAGCACCGACAAACTTCAGCCAATCAAGGATTACCAGGGGACCCTGGGAAGAAGAGAGGCATTTCTACCCTTAATGATCAAGAACCCTAAGGGGACTAAAAGTACAAGAGAAAAAGAAAAAGTTTAAAAATACCCATAAAAACATTACTTCGGAGAATAAAAAATTGTATTGACTTCAGAAAACATAAGGACATGTTTCATCCCTGTCCACATTTACCAGTCTGCACTGCATTAGCCAGTCAAAAGGTCAGAAATGCTTGGCAGCAACTTATAGACTGCTGTAATGTAATGACATCTATATTGGTGCGACCAGTCATTCACCAATACTTATTACATCATATATTTTGAAGGTAAATGCTACATATGCATGTCAATCTATAGAAATGTCTTTTTTTCAATGGTGCAGTGAGGATGCCATATTGTACTTGGTTTTTGAGGTACTGCAACTTATTACCATTATAGATTTGCACATTGCTAGGATATATTGTGGATCTTCACAATCAAAGACTAGTAGTACTTATTACATTGAGAAAGCAGTCCAATCTACAAACAGCAAGTTATAGGGCAAGGAAAGCTGAACATACTGAAGTTTTGAAGAAAAGGATTCAATATCATTTGACTTTTATTTCTGGTCCAGATCAGTAATAGATGCAGTCATTTCTGCATATAATCATATAGGGGGGTTGCAACGCACTGATCAGGACCGCTCACTGGACCTCTCAGTCCCGAAACAGCAGGCTTCTTAATCAATGTTTAATGTGACAAGTTCACTTTTTTTAAAACAGAAAATCTTCATTAAAAGCATAAAATGGTACATAGATGCAATTCCATGTGAGTCCTACGAGTAAGGATCTGTAGTGGCCTGAAAAGTATTAGCGAATGTCTTTGTTCACATGGAATTGCATCATTGGACCATTTCATGTGTTTATTGATATAAAAAAAAATTTTTGCACTGGCTGAAGCATCTTTATTGGTTGACATATCTTTCTCAGCTGCCATTGACATAATGGGCCACATGTATGAAAACTGTCTAGGTCTAAAATTCACTTTGTTGCAGACAACAACCAATCAGAGCGCCCATTTCATTTCGCATAGTGAAAAATGAAAGAAAAGCTCTGATTGATTGCTATGGGAAACAAAGCGAATTTTAGACCTAGACAGTTTTCATACATGTGGCCCAAAGTATCAATATGACTTCATGACTTTGGTCAAAACAATATTCTATTTATATTTGTCACGGTTGAAGGTAGTGGATCGTCTGGACCACCGCAAGCGATGGCGTAAGCCACGCCAGGGAGCGGAATCTAAGTAGGTCCCGGTTATCACCAGAGCCCTCCGCAAAGCGGGATGGACTTGCTGCGGCGGAAGTCTACCAGGTCGCTACTCCTGATATGACTTGCTTGTGGAGGCAGCTGAGGTGTAGCCCGGTACAAAATTGGAAGGCAGGCTCATAGTCGGGGACAGGCAGGTAGGTCAGGACAGGCGGTAATGGTTCGTGGTCGAGGGACAGAGGCAAACGGTACGGTACATGGTAATCAGAAAAAGACTCAGGAACGCTTTCTCAATAGGCAATGGGCACTAAAGATCCGGCAGGGTAACCAGGAAGAGGCAGGCTTGAATAGTGGCAGCGACCGGCAATAGCAAATTGCTAGTGCGCTGGCCCTTTAAATTTAACACTGCCGGCGCGCGCGCACACTAGGGAACGGGACCGCGTGCGCCATGGGACAGAGACTGCAGCATGAGCGTGGCTGGGTAAGTATGCATGGGAACTGGCGGAGGGACGAGTGCGCCCGCGACCTGACATGCGGGTCGCGGCGCCACCTGGCAGCGGGACACGGATGCGCCCGTGACTCGGGATGAGGGTCGCAGGGGCATCCGTGACAATATTTCCTTGCAATATACAAAGTTTCCATATATATGATTGAAATGTTGGACTTGTTGACCTAATAAGGACTTATACTACAGAGAACAATCGCAGGTTATATATGTATAGGTTATATATACATATGTATAGGTTACATTTACATATATAGAGATCATTATGTGTTTCTGCAGCACGCTTGACAAAGGGGTTTGTTCCCCCGAAACATTGCAGGACTACAGCAATGCTTTTTGAGTCTCTGCTCAAGGATAATGCTTGTTTTGAAATGTTTGGAATTTAAATTGACCAAAAAAAGGACTTATACAATGAACAATCACACTTAAAATTTTATATATAGTAAAAACAAGCCCCCCCTAACCCCCCCCCAATTTTCAATCATGTTTTTACCCCTTGAGCAAGACTGGGAGGGTTTTTTATTTAAAAAACCTATTTTTAAAACCCAAAAACCCCAAAATATTTCATAAGCTCCCCCGCTCCCCCCTTTTGTCAAAAAAATTCTATTGCAGAATTTTGAAGAAACTGTAAAAAAAAATTTTCCCAATAACCCCAAACAGAGCCCCTCCTGGGGGCATGAAAACATATAGAAAAAGCGATAAAGGGTTTCGTATAAACAAACCCCCTCACCATTAATAACATTTTGTGGAAAGGCATATAATTTCCCCAAAACTGACTTCCATCAATTATCGGGCTCCAATTAAAAACCCCTTAAAAATTCTCAGGTTTCCCGGTTTTAATCCAAAAAAATTTTCCCCCTCGTGGGAAAAAAAATTTTTATGCTACCACTTAAACCAAAAGGGGGAACCACAAGGGGAAAAATTTTGGAGTAAAAGGAAAAAGGGCCTCTCAGGGAATGACCCTTTAAACATTACTTCAAAATTTTTTAAAAAAATGTCATATTTTAATGGAAAATAAAAACTATCCACATAATTATTAATAAAATAAGTAAGACTAAATAAAGTTCGTAAAAATAAAAACCTATAAATTTCACAAAAGCCCCCACTTCTTCTCCTCTACCCCAATTTTAAAACCCCTTAAATCACAAAGTCAGCTTCTCTTCTGGATCAAAAAACCCCATTTTTAACACAGAAACATTTTCTCTCCTCTACAATAAAACCCTATATAACACAGAGCACAGCTTCTCTCCTCTACTTTATAACCATATATATCACAGACCCTCGGGCTCTTCCTTCCTCCATCAAAAATAACCCAATACATTTCCCCGGGGGGCCACTTTATTAGGTACACCCTTTTTCCAAAACTGCTCTTTAAACCCCCCCCTTTAATTTTCTAATCACCAAAATCACATGGGGGCAACTCATGCTTTTTACATTTGGGGACAGGGTCAAAACAATCTCCTGCATTTCAAACCGGGGAACGGGGGGGGAAAAATTTTGTTTTTGGGGCCTTGAACAGGGGGCATGGTTTGGGTCCAAAGGGGCTGCCCCTGAGTTTTAAAAAAACCCTGCTGACTCCGGGGTTTTTTTCGGGGCACAACCATCCTGGGTTTTTTACAGAAAATGGCCCCGAAAAAGAAAAAAAAACCATTTGAGCGGAAAGCCCCCGGGGGAAAAATTTGCCTTTTTAAAATCCCAGGGGAAAAAGGGAGAATGGGCAACGGGATCGACTGAAAAAAAGGGGCAACAGGACTAAAAATAGCCACCCCTTTAAAAACCAAGGTAGGCAAAAAAGAGCATCTCGGGAACCACAGAAAGGCAACTTTTGGGGCCCAGATGGGCTAAAAGCAGCAGAAGACCACCCGGGGTGCCACCCAATTTCACAAAAAAACAGGAAAACTGAGGCCCAAATTCCCCAAGGGTTTAAACAAAAATTGGGGACAGTAGAAGTTTGGGGGAAAAAAAGGGTTGCCGGCTAAATATTCTGGGGATTTCTGCGGGGACATATGGGTTAGGGTCAAAATTTTGGCGTCAACAACATGAAAGCAGGGAAACCACCGGGCCTTTGGATCAAGGGTTTTTTCAGGCTGGGGTTTGTGGTGTCATGGGGGTGGGGAATATTTTCTTTGGGCCCCTTTTTGGGGCCCCCTTTGTTCCCAAATTGGGGCATCTTTGCAACACCTTTTTTGGAATCTATGCCACGAAGAATTGGGGCAGTTCGAAGGAAAAAAGGGGGTCCATCCCGTTACAAAGCATGGTGTCCCCTAAAAAATTTGGCCCGGGTGAGTGTTTTATACAGATTTTAAAATTTCTCTTTATTGGAAAAAATTTTTAAAAAGGGACAGCAGACTAACACTTTTACATTTGTAAAAACCTGACAAAACGCTTTTTGGGGATGGACCCCCTTTGTTCAAAAGAAAAATTTCCCCTGTAATGCAGCTTTTAAAACAAATTTTAAAACCGTCTGAAAACCCCAAATCATAATACAATTTGGGGAAAAAACAATTCCCGGGGGAACGGAAAAAAAGGAAAATAAAAATTTTGCATGTTTTAAAACCCTTACTGAGCAACAAAAAGACAACTTTTTTAATTTAAAATTCCTGAAAAGTAAAAAAAAAATATTAGTCTATTTTTGTATAAAAATTTATTTCTTGGGAAAAGAAAAACATCCTTTTTTTCCCGGGGAAAAAATAGGGGCGTTAAAAATTTAAAATGGGTAAAACCCCCGTGCGGTAATTCAGGGCCCCCCGGGCCACCTAGTACAAGTTTTTTAAAAAAACCCAAAAGACTTTCTTTTTGTCTCAGCTTCTTTCCCCCAAATTAACCGGCCCCCGGGTTAGGGACGGGAAATGTTTTCAATTTCATGGGAATTTTAAAAAAAAGTAGATGATTCCCCTGCATGCGGGGTCCAAAAAAAATTTTTTAAAGCGGGCCCCCCCAAAATTTGGGCCTTTTTTTGGTTTTTTAAAAAAAAGAGGGGTTTCTTTGTTTTTTTTGGCAAGGGCGGGTTTTTTAGCGTTTCCCGGGTTTGGGCTGAAAAAAGAAATTCTTTTGGGAAAGTTTTAATTTCCATTTCTAAAATAAAAAACATTTTTATTTAGTTCCCTGTTTAATTTTTTAAAAAAAAAATTGAAAAAAAATTTTAAAAAATACATGTTTTCCCCCTTTTTTTTTTGTTTTCAAAAAATTTGTAAGCTTTTTTTTGGGGCAAAAAATTAAATTCAGCGCCATGGACTGCCCCGAAAACATGAAAGAAACCTTTTTGAGAAAACCCCAGGTCTTAACCGAAAGTTTTTTGGGGGAAATTTCCCCTAAAAATGTGCTTGTGGTTGGAATAATTTTCCCCCTAGCTTTTTGGCCCTTTGGGTACCAAAAAAACCCATTACTCCAGAATTTTGGCTAGTGTGGTCACCCTTTAAACTAAAATTTTAAAACGTTTTTTTGTAAAAAAAAAAAAATTTAATCTCCCCCCAAAGTTTTTTTGGCTGTTTTTTGGTTTTGAGAAAACTAACTTTTTTTTGGGTTTTATTACCCTTTTTTTTTATCCCCTTCGGGTTTGGAATAAAATTCAGTGAAATTTCAACAAACCCTGCTTGGGTTTTTGTTGCGGGTTTTTTGCGTTTTAGTTTTCTTAAGGGTTTATTTGGGGGCCGGGGTTATCCCCCTTTTTTTTTTAAAAAAAAAAAAAAAAAATTCAAAAAAGTACCTTAAAAAAAAAAAATTGCTTTTTTTCGGGGCCCCCTTTTTAAAAGAAAACCCTTTTTGTAAAATTGCAGATTCCCCGAGCCCTAAAACCGCCTTAAGGTATGGTTTTTAAAAAATTGGTTTTGGGGCAGGGCCCAAACTAATTGGCTCCCCAAAACAAAATTTGGGCCCCGCAAATTAGGCTTGCGTTTAAAAAATAGTAGTGGAAATTTTTACCTAATACGAGTTTTCCCCTTTAGATATATTTTAAAAAAAAGGAAGGGGCGGGTTTTGTGCCATGAACCGAAAAATCTAAGTTTAAAATATTAAAATTTGATAAAAACAAAAAAGGGGCTTATGGGAATTTAAATCGCGACCCCTTTAAAATGATAAAACGCCCGTTTAAGCACCCAATCAGGAAAAAGAACCCAAAAAAAGGTTTTAAAACCTCACAAATATGGTTTGGGGGTTTCTCCCCCCCACCCCATTGAAAGGGTTTTGGGCTAGGGAAAGGGGAAGAAATTTAAGCCCCCCGGGGGTTTTCCAATTTATTTTGGAGTTTAGTAATTGTTTTCCCAAAACTTAAAAGAAATTTTGCTCCCAAAAACCAGAGGGGTTCTTTAGCAATAAAAATAAAAACCGATTTGGCTTCACTTAACCCTTTTTCGGTTGTTTTTTTCGGGAAAAAAAAGCCAAAAGGGCAATTTTAAAAGGCAATTTTGGTTTTCCGGGAAATTTGCTGGAGGAACCAAACTAAACAAAACACGGCGGGGCTGGACCCAGAAAAATTATCATCCCCCAGGGTGTTTTCCCAAGTTGGGCATTTTTATAACAGATTTTGGGCCCTTTAAATTTGAAACCCGCCCCCCCCCCGTACCCGAATAGGGAAAGGGGTTATTCACCCTAAAAGGGTTTTGTTCTTAGGGTTTTCCCCTTTTGGGCAAAAAGGGTTAAAATTGGTTCCCCGAAAAAAATAGTCTCCCAACCCCCAGGGGGAAACCCCCTTTTTTGGGGAACCCTTTAAGGAGGCTCCAAAAAAAACCAACCCCGGGACCCCATTATTTTACTCCTTATAAAAAAAAAATTTCCCCTTTTTAAAAACCGAAAAAAAAAAACCTTCCCCCATTTTTAAAAACACCCGTAGGCAAGACCCTGTCCAATTTTTTTTTTTTGGGAAATCCTTTGTCCCCCTTCCCCTAAGGTTTTTTTTTGTAGGGGGGCCCCAAGCCCGAAAATTTTTTTGAAAAACCGGGAAAGCATAAAAAAGCCCGTTTCCTTTAAAAACCCAGTTTTGGCACCCCCTTTTTTTTAAAGGGCCCTTTCCGTTTTTATTATTTTAAAAAGGTTTTTAAATTTTCCTTTTTAATTTTCTTTTTTTTTAGCTTTTTTTTTTCTTGCCCCATGTGAGATTATTTTTTTTGGTTATTTTTTTTTTTTGCTTTGGGAATTTTTTCTTTTTGATATATTTCCTTGGTCAAACCATAAAGTTTCCGGGGCTTTCCCCATGGCTTTTTGGGAAGCAAACTAATGTTTAAAATTTCTGGGCTTTAAGGGGGTAAAAACCTTGGGGTTTAAAGTGTACTATGTTGAAATTTCCCAATGTTCTTTAATTTTGGGCCCCCCTTTTAAATCTTCTAAAAAGGGAATTTTCTTAACTATTTTTTTCAAACATGTATTTAATTTCTGTTTGGGGGCCCCCGAACGGGAGCATTTTTCCCTTAAACCTTTAAAACAGGCTCAGGGCTTTTTTGCTCCCCCGTTCCGGGGCAAACAAAAAACCTAGTCACAGGGTTTGAAACCCTTTTAAATTATAATTTTGGTTTTCAGACGTTTTTAAAAGTGACACTGCATTAAAGGAAAATTTTCCCTTTTGAACAAGGGGGGCCTTTTCCCAAACGCTTTAGTCAGGTTTGCCCAAACTAGAAAACCTTTTCAGTCTGTTGCCCCTTTTTAAAGATTTTTGCTAAAAAAAGAGATTTTATTTTAAATTTTTCTTCTGAGGGGAGGTTTCTTTTCACGGAAACCTTGGGCGAGGGCCCACGGGCCGGGTTTTAAATTCTTCTGATATACAATTAAATGGGCAAGGGGGTTTTTGGGCCGGAAAGCGGGCTTGGGAACCAAAACCCTCATCCTAAAATTCTACAGGGACTTTTGAACCCTGCTATAGGTGAGCCAAAATTTTTTTTTTCCCTATTTTTTGGGCTTTTTTTTTCTTTAACCCCTTTGGCCCTTTTTTCCCCTTTTGGGATTTGGGAAAATTCTTTTCCAGTTTTTAAAGTAAAGTAACTCAGGCTTTCATTAAACAGCACTTAGTTTTTATTTGCCCGGGTGGAAATTTAAAGTTTAAAAAATTCCCCAGGAATAAAATTGGCATAATGGGGGATACCCACAAAACCCGGGGGAAAATTAAAGAAAAGGGCTTGCGGCGGTGTTTCAAGAAACGGGCAACAAAAAAAACCAGATGCAAAAATTAATTTGGAAAAAAAAGCCCCGGGAGCAGAAAAAATCAAAAAAAAAAGAACTTAAAGAATGGGTGACCCAACAGACATTGAAAACCAACCATGAAAAGAAAATTAAAACCCAAAGGGGCCCTTAAGGTTAAAAAAAAAACCCTTTTCATTTTTTGGCAAAGAAAATTTCCCTTTGAAAAAATAAGTTGGGGGGAAAAAGGTGCTTTCGGACTGCTAATTTTTTCTTTAATAAAAGCTGATTAAAAATATGAAACTAAAAAATTTTTCAAAAAAATTGAAAAAAGCAGTAAAAAACGGGCAGGGGAAAGAGGGGGAAGCCTTTTTAAAAGGACAGGGTTACAATAAAAACCAAAAGCACACAAACAATTGAAAAAAAACGGGGGAAAAAAAAGCTGGACAAATGATCATGGGAAACCAAAAAAAAAGAAAAACAATAAAAGATCTAAGGATTTAAAGCAAAAAATTTTTGGTATATACAGGGGACAAAAAAATTAAAGCAAAATTCCAAACCCAAAGGACCCCATCATAAAAAGAAATGGGGGAAAAAAATTCGGCTTCAGATCGGGGTTCATTTTTTTCTGAAATCGTTTATTTCCCAATCGTGACACAAATACGGTTTACTAAACGAAACTCCAAAGTTTCTTCATAAAAGAGACAGATCCACGGGAAAATTTCCAAAACCCGGAAACCCCCTTTAATCTAAAACTGGTTTTTAAAAAAACGGGCAGAAAAGGGAAAATAAAAGAAAGAAAAAGGGGAAAATTTAAAAAAATTTCCACACGGACATTTGCCGGCAGAAGAGGGAATTTAAAACAAGAACAAAGGGTAACCCTCTTTTTAAAATTGCCCTTTAAAACCCCTACCATATTATTTTCCATTTTTCAGATGGAGGTTTTTTGTAAAAAGGGACTCAATTTTTTTCACCCCAATTTTTGTAAATTTTTGGGGCCCCTTTCAGTACCTTTCAGGGAAAGGGTAAAAAAAATTTTGGAAAGGATTATTGACTGTAAAACGATTTTTTTTTTTAAATAAAGTTTTCAAAAAGCAAAATAAAAGGCTTTGGAGGGTTGCCCAAAGGGTTTTTCCCAAAAAAATGAAAATTGTGAAAAAAATTGGGGGGAGAAAGGGGCCCTTTAAAAAAATCTTTACAAGATTTAGAAGGGGGGAAAGTTGAAAAAAAGTTTTAAAAGGGCGGGCTTTAAAATTTTGAACAAAAACATAAAACTTTAGTACCCCTTAATCCCAAGTTCTCCCCCCTTTTTAAATGCCAAAAATTACAGCATTAGATAGTTTCCCAAAAAAGGGCCCGGGAAACCGTTTAATTAAGGGAAAATTTAAAACCAAGAAAAAAACTTTAAAAAAAAAAAAAATTCTAAAGCAATAAAATAAAAACAAAATTTCTCACAGGGGTCACAGAATAAAGCTTAAAAGAACTAAGGAAAATAAAAACCTAAAAAAAAGAAGGCTTAAAAAAGGGGGGGGTGCAACATTTTTTAATTTTGGATGGGGGCTTGAATCCTACCCCCAAGGTTTTTAAACAAAATGTTCCAAGGATTCAAATTCCCCCAACAAAAAACAAAAGGGAAGACCCCACAAAGGATTTCAAAAAAAAATTTGGGAAAAGGCCCTTTTTGCAATACGGTGAAACCTGGGTGTAAAAACCCGGAAATAAACAAGAATTTACTTTCGGGAAAAGAATCCCAGGGGTCCCGGTTTTTGTTTTTGGAGGCCCCTAAGGTTCCCCAAAATTTGAGTTTCCCCGGGGTTGAAATTTAATTATTTTCGGGAAAACCAACCCCTTTAAGGGAAGGGCTAAGCCCCCCTTTTTAAAAAAACCAACAACCTATAGTACGGGGAAATTTTTCCCCGGGGTTAAAATTAAAGACCCCCAAATTTTTTAAATAAAATGCCAATCGGGGAAAAACCCAAAGGGAGGAAATTTAATTTTTACCCGGGTCAGCTGCGTTTATTCAGCTTTGACTCCAGCATACCCACCACATTCCCTTTTAATAGCTTTTACCCTTTTTTTTTTTCTAAAACAGAAAGGGCTACATTTTAAAAAGCCACTCGAAATTTCATTTAGCTACAGAACCAACCCCGCTTAGTAGCAAAAAAATTTCAATTTTGAAAGCAATTTCTATCTCCAACTAGAGGACCCCCATGGGAGTTTCTTTTCCCCCTTCCCCTTTCCCAAACCCTTTTAACAAGGGCGTGGGGGGAAGCCCCAAAAGCCATATTTATTTTGGGGTTTAAATTTCCTTTTTTGGGTTTTCTATCACCCTTTTGGTATGGGGCCTACACCCCGATGACCTCATCATTATATGGGGTCGCAAATTTTAGCTTTCCAAAAAAACCCCTTTTTTTTTTTAACCCAATAGAAAACAATTTATTTTTAAGTTTTTACGGGTCAGGGCACAAAACACCCCAAATTCCTTTTCCCGACATAAAACTAAAGGGAACTTTCGTATTGGGTCAAAAAAACCACAACAATTTTATCGAAGCCAAAAATGCGGGCAATTCAGTTTGACCCAATTTTTGCCAAATGCCCCAAAAACCAAAAAAGCCATCCCTTTAAACGGGCGGGGCATATTGGGCTCGGGGAAAATTTTCGGCACAATGAACAAAATTTTTCTTAGGGAAGAAAAGGCCCAAAGAAAAAAAAGTTTAAAAACAAAGGGGAAAAACGGGAAACCCAAGTCCCCCTTAAATAAAAGCTAAGCAAAAATAAACAACAAAACCCCAAGCAGAATTGTTTTTGAAAAGAAACTAAAACTATTCCCAAAGGGGGAAAAAAAAACGGGGAAAAAACCCAAAAACAAGTTAGTTTTCCCCAAAACCCAAAATTTACAGAAAAAAACTTTGGTGAGTTTTAAATTTTTTTTTTAAAAAGGGAACGTTTTTTTTAAATGTCGGGAAAGACACACTAGCCAAAATTCTGGGGGAATGGATTTTATGTGCCCTTTAAAAAAGGCCAAAAACATAGGTAAAATTTAATACCCCCCCAGCACATTTTTAGGAAATTTCCCCAAAACTACAGGCAAAACCCTGGTTTTCCCCAAAAAGGTTTCCTACATGTTTGAGGCAGTCCCTGGGGTGTCGGGCCAAATTTGCTCCCAAAAAAGCAGTACATATTTCTGACACAAAAAAATTGGTGAACATGAAAAAAAATCAATCATTTCTTTTAATTGCAAAAAGCAAAAATGTAATTTACCATTTTTAGAATGCCCTAAGCTTTCCAAATTTAAAATACATAGCAGCACCTCCGAAAACTAAAGGGGCCCGCATTTCGAACATGGGAACCCTCTAAAAAAAAACCAAAAAGGCCAAAAATTTGGGGGCCCCTTTTTAACTTTTTTTAAAAACCAGCAAGCAGGCCCCCCCTCTACTTTTAAAAAAATTTTATGCCTTGAACCCAAAATTTTCCCGGTCCCTCGGGGGGGTAATTGGGGAAAAAAAGCGAGGGCCCAAAAAAAAGGCTTTTGGACTTTTAAAACAAACTAAGGTGGCCGGAAGGGGATAATTAAAACCGCAAAGGGGGCTTTCTATATTTTTAAATTTAAACTATATATCCGTAAAAATAGGAAAGTTTTTCTTTACAAAAAAATAAATTTTTTACATATAGACAAAAAATATTATATTATACTAAAAATAAACTTTTTAATTTTGTCAATTTTTTCCCAGCAGTTAAAAAACAAGAATTGGGTTTTTTAACCTTTTAAAAAACTCAGGGCCCTTCTTGCTCCAACGTTCCGGGGGTTTTCCAAAAAAATCCTAGTCACATTTTTGCAACCTTGGGAATTTTGATTGGTTTTCCCGGGCGGTTTTTTAAATTTGTGGAAGCTGCATTTTGGAAATTTACTGTGAACAAGGGCGTCCCAGACCCGAAACGCGTTAGGGGGGCACAAAGGGGTTTCCATTTTCCCGGGGGCTGTCCCATTTTAAAATTTTTTCAAAAAAGAGATTTTTATTTTTGTTTGCTTCTAGGGGAGGGGTTTTTTTTCGCGGAAACAATTTTCGGGGGCCACTGGGGGAGGTGATTCTTTTTTTTCCTTTGGATAAAAATCAAAAAAAGCTGCTTTGGCTTTGGGAGCAGCTTTGGGAAACCTAAACCCTCACCCGAGAAACCCCAAAAGGGCAAATTGGGAATTTTGCCCCAAAAAAGGAGCCACAAATTTTTTTTTTCAGGAAAATTTATGGAAAAGAGTTTAGAATCTTTTCCCTCCAAAACCAAAAAAAAAAATTTTTTTTAAAAAAAAAATTTCAGACTACTTCTCTCCCCTATCATATAACCATTTTAAAACCAAGCCACAACTCTCCCTCAAATCATAAAACCCCCTATATAAAAAGAATTTTCCAAGTTTTTCTCCTTTTATCATAAAAACCAAAAATTTTCACAAGCTCAGCCCCCTCCCCTTTTTTTCCACAAAACCCTTTTTTTTAAATCACAAAAGCTCAGCTTTTTTCCCCTTCCAAAATTCATATAACCTAATACCCATACTTGCCAACTCCCCCCCTTTTTTGGGGGGGGGGTCCCGGGAAATTTGGGGTTCCCCCCACGCCCTCCCCGGAGGGGTTGGTCTTCCCCCCCCGCCCCCTGCAACGGGGGGGGCCCTTTAAAAATTTATGGGGCCCAAAAGAGAAAGCCCCTGGCGCCAAACTTTTTTCCCCGCCGGGGCCGGGCCCCCTACAGGCGGGGTGAACGGCCCCCAGGGGCCCCGGGCCTCACCCGCCCGTCCGTCTCACTGTGCATGAGGAGGCAGGGGGGATCGCAATCCCCCCCCCTCCCTCCCCCCTCCCCCCCCAAATGTCCCCCGTTTTCCGCTGCGCCCCCGTACATACAGGCCCAAGCGGCGCGGGGGGAAGTGCCCCCGCGGATTTGCACTCACTTCCCTGCGCACTGAGGAATGGGGCAGGAGCGGGGCCCGCGCTGCGGGAGCCTGGTGAGGTGAGTTTTTTTAAATTATTTTATTTTTTTTTAGCTTTGGGGGGAAACAAACCTGGCTAAAAGGGGGGGGGCACTCCCTGGCTAAAATGGGGGGGCACTACCTGGCAACAGGGGGGAACTACCTGGCAAAAATTTGGGGCCTACCTGGTAACAAAAGGGGCACACTGGAAACAAGGGGGGCACTCCCTGGTAACAGAGGGGGCACTACCTGGCAAAAATTGGGGGAAAAACCTGGCAAAAAATTTTGGGGAAAAACCCACCTGGCAACAATGGGGGAAACTACCGGGGCAACAATGGGGGAAACAAACCTGGCAACAATGGGGGCACTACCCGGAAAACAATGGGACACTCCCTTTGGCAACAAGGGGGGGCCACTACCGGGCCCAACAATGGGGGAACTACCGGGCTAATAACGGGGGCACTACTGGCAACAGAGGGGGCACTCCCTGGCAAACAATGGGGCAATACCTGGCAAAAAAAGGGGGGCACTCCCTGGCTAAAAATGGGGCACTCCCTGGCAACAAGGGGGGCCCACAAACCGGGCCAACAATGGGGCATAAACCTGGCAACAATGGGAGCACACCTGGCAACAAGGGGACACACCGGGCAACAAGGGGGGCACTACCATTGGAAAAAAAATTGGGGGCATCTCCCGGGAAAAACGGGGGGGGCACTCCTGGCTAACAATGGGGGCACTACCTGGCAATAATGGGGGAAACTACCGGGCAACAATGGGGGCACGCCCTGGCAACAAGGGGGCATTTACCGGTTTAAAAATTTGGGGGCACTACCTGCTAGCAATGGGGGCACTCCCCGGGCAACAAGGGGGCACTCCCTGGAAAAAAGGGGTGGCACTACCTGGAACAAGGGGGGCAAAAACCTGGCAAACAAGGGGGGGGCATCCAAACCTGGCAACAATGGGACACGCCGGGCTAACAAGGGGGGCACTACCTGGCAAAATGGGGGCACTCCCGGGGCAACAGAGGGGGCACTACCTGGCTAAAAAGGGGGGCACAACCGGGCAACAATGGGGGCACTACCTGAAAAAAAGAGGGGGCACTACCGGGCAAAAAATGGGGGCACTACCCTGGAAAACCCAAGGGGGGCACTACCGGGGCCTACTTGGGGGGCCCACTACCGGGCAAAAAAGGGGGGGAAACTACCGGGCCCAAAACAATGGAGGCACTCCCTGGCAAAAAAAAGGGGGGAAACAAACCGGGCAAAAAAGGGGGGGGCACCTACCGGGCAAAAAAGGGGCACCTACCTGCTAAACAAAGGGGCATCTCCCTTTGGCAAAAAAAGGGGGGGAAATCTACCTTCTAAAAATTTTTTGGCCCCTACCTGGCTCCCAGAGGGGGCATCTTTTTAACTACAAGGGGGCATCTACCGCCTGAAAGGGGGGCGCTCCCCGGGTTTAAATGGGGGCTACAGCGGGCATAAGGGCATCCCCTGGCTTTCTTCCAAACCGTTATGCGGGTTTAGGTCTTACATCCCAAAACCTCCCTTTTTTTGGCGGGGGGGCCCCCCCCCCCCCCCCCCCGGCAAATTTGGGGCCCGTCCCCCCCCCACCCCCCGGGGGGATGGCTTTCCCTCCCGGCCGCCAGCGGGGCCGGGGGGGGTCCTTTAAATAAACCGGGGCGGCGCCGGAGTAGCGGGGTGCCTACTCGGCCCCGCCGGCCCCTTTCCCCCACAGGGGGGGGTTGAAGGGGGCGCTGGGGCGGGCGGACAAAACGGGGGGAGGAGGAAAGGAATCGCTCCCTCCTGCCCCCCTCCCCCGTATTTTCCGGGCGCCGCGGGGTGCGCCGAAACACACAGTCACGTCCCAGAGGAAGTGACTCGCGGCTGAAACCATTTCCCCCCTGTGACCGCTGGGAAAATTTTGGGCGGGGAAAGGGGCCCGGGGCCTCAGGAGCCGGGTCGGGTAAGGGGATTTTTTTTTTTTTAATTTTTATTTTTTTTTAAAGGGGGGAAACTGTCTAGCTACAAGGGGGGGTCAACCGGGGCCCCAAGGGGGGGTCTACCTAGCTACAATGGGGGGAAAATACCGGGAAACCAGAGGGGGAAACTCCCTTTGGCAACAAGGGGGGGCACAACCTAGCTACAAGGGGGGCACTCCCCGGCAACAGAGAGGGCCCCAAACCTCTAACAAGGGGGCCCACTACCGGGCTACAATGGGGGGGCACTCCCGGGCCAAAAATTTGGGTTGGGGGCCACTCCCGGGCCCTACAATGGGGGCAATACCTGGCAACAGAGGGGGCACTCCCCTGGCTAACAATGGGGGAAACAAACCTTCTACAATGGGGGGGGAAACTACCTGCTAAAATTTGGGGGCACTACCTGGCAACAATGGAGGCCTCCCCCTTGGCAAAATGGGGGCACTCCCCGGGCTCCCTAAAGGGGCACTAATTTGGTTTACTAAAGGGGGCACTACCCTGGCTCCCAATGGGGGGTCACCCTAGAAAACAAGGGAGGAAACTACCTGGCTAAAAGGGGGGGCACAAAACCTGGCTAACGAGGGGGGGCACGCCGGGCCCTAACGAGGGGGGGGCACAAACCGGCCCAACAATGGGGGGCACAACCGGGCTAAATGGGGGGAATTTACCTGGAAACAAAGGGGGGGGGGCCCCCCTACCTGGTTTACAAAGGGGGGGGGAAACAACCTGGCTACAATGGGGGAATTTCCCTGGCTAACAAGGGGGCACTACCTGGCTACAATGGGGGGGAAATCCCCTTGGCTACAATGGGGGGGCACTAGCGGGCCTACAATGGGGGTCCAAACCTGCTAAAAATTTGGGGCCACTACCGGGCTACTAAGGGGGGGCACTACCTGGCTACAAAAGGGGTATTTCCCTGGGCTACAATGGGGGCACTTTTGGCTAAAATGGGGGCACTACCTGGCTACAAGGGGGGGTCCTTTTACCTAGCAACAATGGGAGGCACTCCCTTTCCCTAACAATGGGGGCATGGGGGCTTAACCTGGCTAACGAGGGGGGAACACCGGGCCCTAAAAAAAGGGGGGCACTTTTTTGGCTAAAAAAGGGGGGCCCACTACCTGGCTAACAAGGGGGGGCACTCCCTTTGGTTTACAGAGGGGGCACTACCTAAAAAACCCCTTTGGGGCACCCCCCGGGAAACAAGGGGGCCTACCTAAAAATCAATGGGGCATCTACCGGGCCCAAAACAGGGGGGCACTACCTGGCAAAAAAGGGGGCACCACCTGGCAAAAAAAGTGGGCACTACCTGGAAAAAAATTGGGGGGCATTTTACCGGCTAAAAAGGGGGCATCACCGGGCAACAAATATGGCCAACCTGTTTTACAGAGAGGGCATCTATTTGGCTAAAAGGGGGGCATCTCCCTGCCTTTAAGGGGCACTACCGGGTTTGGGGGGGCTCCCTCCCTGGCTAAAAGGGGCATTTTTCCCCGGGCCCCTTCCCAAAACCCGTTAATTGCAGTTAGGTGGAGTAGGTTTTGGATTTTTGAAGGGGCTGGCATACCGAAAAGAGGGGTTGGGGGCCATGCAAATTTTTTTCCCGCCACTAAATCCCTCATTTTCTTTTTCAAAAGGTTTTGGAAACAAATTGGGGTTAGGTGGATTTGGGTGTGGTTTTTTGAAGGGGGAAATGAAATACCGACAAGAGGGGCGTGTCCATGAAAAATTTTGCCGCCACTAAGTTTCTCCTGTTTTTTTCATTTTAAAAAAGTTGGGCAACAAAGCCTAATAATCACAAAAGTTCAGCTCCTCTCCTCTACCCATAAAACCCCCTATAATCACAGACCCTCAGCTCCTCTCCTCTATCATATAACCCTATATTTCACAGAGCAAGCTTACCCTCCCTCCTTTCATATAATCCTATATATCAAAATTTTTTTAGCTTTTTCCCCCTCCAATAAATTTTAATCCTATATACAAAAGAGAAATTTTTTTTCCCCTTTAAACCCAAAACCAGCTTCTCTCTGAAATTTAGAAAAAAAGGCCCAAGGGGTTTGGCCCATACATGTGCCCAAAAACCCAAAAGACCCTTGAAAAATATTTTTCCCTTTTTTTTAAAAACTCCTGCAATCCTTCCCTTTTAAAGACTTCTAGCCCATTTTCCATTTTTCAGGTAAAAACAGCATAGTAGTTTTCTGAAAAGTATATTTTTTTAAAAGGACCCTAAATTAATATGAGGTCAGGGTGCACTTGCCTTGCTAGTTGTTGCTGTTTTGTAGACTATTTTTCTTCTGTGTGCATAGTTTAAAAGAATTCCCAGCATGAGGGTTCACTGTTAGGTCACCTCCTAGCAGTTAGAAACCAATTTCCCAGCTCCAGTTCTCAAATATATGCAAATTAATACAGTACCAAAATGAACTCGATGGAAAAACATTCAAAAATCCTGAACAAAAAATTTAAGGGGGGCCTTCCCGGGGGTAAATTCATTTTCTTTTCAGTCTTTTCCCCCACATTTTGCCCCTTTTTTTTTTTTTAATAAAACATAGTATTATTGTTGGTTTGAGTGGAATTCTGCTATACCGAAGACAATTGTCCCAAAAGAGTTAAAACACTATATTGAAAAAACTTTTGAAGTTGAAAGATAAAGGACTACAAAGAAAAATGAAAAGGATGTCCACCAGTGACATGAAGAGATATCATCCTTCATTATCTATATGCATCCCAGGAGTAGAAGAAAAAGATGAAAACTGAGCAATCACACTTGGAGCCTTGATCCATTTTCATTTACCATTTATTTAAGGGGAAGCTGTTACTAGGTTAATGCTGTGCTATCTGAGGATGGCTTAAAGTAGTGTCAGATACACTTATTTCATTAGCTTGTTTATTACCTGTGAGTATGCTGTAGTCGCAGTTTGATAGTCACACTGCACAGTAAGCACAAGAAGGCATGAGTCCAATGTATTCATGAGATGTGTTAGAGAAAATTTAGATTTAAGTGATTTTTTGTTTCTTCAATTAAGGTTTAAGTGTTCGTTACTTCTAAGATTTAGAAATTTGCTGTTGACCTTGCTCTTCCTGGAGCGCTTAGTCCTTGGTTTACCTAATCTGTAGTTATAGCTGTAATAAACATTTTTTTGTTAACATATGATGGCAGGGAAAAACCGAAACAATGGAATGAAATCTACTGAGTTGTATCGTTATTTATGTAGATTTCTCATGTTAGATGTTACATGTTAGATTGTCCTTCTAGACAATTTTTTTTTTCAAAAAACCCCCAAAAAGATGTAGCTCTATGGGGGTAAGGTTTGTCCTTATGCAGAGCTCAACTTGAATTTTAAATGTTCAAATGAACTCTTAGGAAAAGAGTTAGGACTGTAGGGCCACCGATTAGAAGTGGTGTCCCTTCAATTAGGTGATGTCAGAGTTCTAGCTCTTTTCCCTAGAGATTATTTCAATACTGTGGATTTACAAAAGTACAGCATATTTACAGGTAAAAGACATACTGCAGAAATCAGTGTATTTGTCACTACTTTATGCTGCTCTAAGATAAGACCAAAGAGCATCACGTATGCTAGATAAATATACGATACATACTTTTATAATAACCTACCCCACAAAACATTATTTCAAGTGAGGTAAAGGGAAACCAGACACCGAGACAATGAATACACCAATTAGTCAACAATTATGGCATACCAATCAAAATACATATTTTGTCATTATTTGCAGATAATTATGGAGAAGATACACTCACAGTTCTGAAGTTCTCCCGATGTTGACCTCTCTTATTCATAAAAATGCTGAAGTTGAGTGTGGGACTCAACTATAGTATATGTCCCTAATCTGAGTCCTGTCTCACAGGAGGAGCACCCATCCCAAATGGGACGACCCCGCCTCTCGACCGCTTACCCTGGAAAAAATGTACCACAGTATATACCACTAGTAGACCAAGAATGTCCCAACGCGTTTCCCCAAACCTTGTTCATCAGGGGACAAAAAGGTTGATCGATATACTGTAAATATCTGTGGAGATGGTAGATAATGGCCACAGATAACAGGGCTATAGCAAGATGATACCACAAAGTGTAGGATAACTTACCCTCCATTTACAGTATATGTGAAGTCCCTCCCCTCATGTATAACATGAGCCAATAGAAATACACACCTGGGCAACTTAAAACGTCCCACACCATGCCTAAACGTGCATCTGTGCACTAACTGACTAAAGACGCCAACAACATGTGTCGCGTCTGTGCCGGAACAAACGGCTTCAGGTTAAAATGTTTTCCGGTGCACATGCACACTAGCAATTGATGCGTTCCACTTGCGTTCCACTACTAGGAAAACAGGTACAGATGCGTTCCACCTGTATTCCACAACCACCAATGCAATATAAACACTGAGTGGAGCATTTATAGCCACTCAAAATCACAACATACTGCACAAGGGACATATTGATGCCTACAGATCGGTGTAAAATCCTAGGTAGAAGGACTACAGGAATAATCTCATAATGATAGTATATAATACCCCAGTATTACCAAACACGGCAAGATTAACCCCAACCGTTCAAAAATTTCCATTGGATCCAATTATAAAATGAATACACAAGGAAACCTACTATTAACAAAGGACAAGAAAGGTCCTTCACAGACTGGGGTATCCCTCTCATGTCTCCGAGATGTTCTCCTATTCTTCTCCTGATCTGTCTTGTTATCTTGCCTACATATCCCAAAGGACAACTACAAGTGCATAAGTAGATGACCCCTTCTGGCTTACAATTTGAGAAGTCTCTTTGTTCATAAATCTGACCTGTATAATAACTAGTGAAGGTCTTAGTCTGGTCAATGAATGGACAGGCCACACAGCCGCCCTCGCAATGGAAGCTTTCTTGAACTTTATGACTAAGAGAGGACAATATCGGGAGAACTTCAGAACTGTGAGTGTATCTTCTCCATAATTATCTCCATATAATGACAAAATATGTATTTTGATTGGTATGCCATAATTGGTGACTAATTGGTAGTTTCATTATCTCGGTGGCTGGTTACCCTTTGCCTCACTTAAAATTATATTTTGTGGCGTAGGTTATTATAAAAGTAGGTATCGTATATTTATCAAGCATAAGTCAATTAGATTAAGGTTCTTTTTAATGTATATTAATAAAGTTTAATTTATTTTATTGGGATCTAATTTTTTCTGTGAGCTGTCTAGTTAAGTTCCCAGTGACTTATCACTTTTTTGTAAGTTGCTCTAAGATAAGACAACACAGTCCTTGTGGATGATTCTGTGTGTAAAGGATCATGGTCATAAGAATAAACTAATTTATATATGGTAAGTCAGAAGTTCCAGGACACCCTTTTATTTTAGAAATTAAAGAGAAAATTACATCTCTGAATATCCCAGCAAATTATGCATGAAGGCACATCTCTTAAAGTCTATATCCAGAATATGGCTGCCATCTTGAAAGCCACCATATTGGATCAAGGGCAAGTTTTTCCAATGGGAAGGTGGTCATGTAGCATATGTAGTTCAAAAGTTATCAAACAAAAAAAGTTCTCATGCTGGTGCATAACGATTGGATCCAGCGCCTTCAGATCTGTGTTCAGCACCAGGGACAACACATTGAAAACAGAACTGAAGATGCTGTATCCAATGGTTATGCACCAGCATGAGAAATTTCTGCTGGTGCATAAAGAGTTGGATGGTGCAGGTTATTATACAAGTTTAGCCTTTTACTGGTCACATGATGCATCACAGCCCTTTAATGCTGATGTGGCCCTTAAAGAAAATGAGATTGTGCCCTTGGCACTTTAGTATTTTATAGGGTAATTTGCATTTCAGAAAAAATTATTAAAAGCATGCATACAGCATGATATTACAATAGGACAAATTTACTAATGCTGGCATACCAGTGAGCACTACACTAGTATGATATTTTAGTACAGCTTGCACGGCATTTGTTAACACATAGCATGCCGAGAGAAGAATATGACACAGATTCTGAGCTGTAGTAGATTGTATCTGGAGTGGCTCACTGGAAATCTTTTTTAATTAAAGTCATAGTGTGCCAAATGCAAGCCACAACTGTTTTTTTCTGACACAAAGAATTTTAAAGTATCATAAAAAGTGGTAGCTGGGTGCACTTGATACATAAAGCAGTCCTCTTGACTGACATTCTATACAATGTATTTATGCTAACAAACTCATGTAATTACACTGATAAATATACCCAAATGTGTTAATGATATTCTAAGATTTTCCAAGGTAGACCTGGGATGAAAACTCCTGGTATTTTCAAATTAAAGGCAAATTAATAAAGAACATATTATTATGTACAGTGGCTCATTTGTTTCAGAACATCAATAAGAATTTTACATTACAGACCCCACCAAAATTATCTTATAACAGGTCAGAAGTAGGAAAAATCTCCCTATATAGCCAAAAAAATAGTTTTACTTGTGTCATTACAGTGAATAAAATATTTTTCAGAGCTTTTGATTTTCAGTGTGCATAATGTAAGATAATTAAAACATACAAAAAGAACTACAATGTATTTGGTTTTGGAAAGTGGTGCATGCACAAAATCTTTATCCGTTTTTGATTATTTTTCACTGAATCATGCCAGAACAAAGGGGTTTTTAACAACTACAAAGAGATAGCTTGTTGTGTGTTGAAGTAAAGCTCCTCATGTTTGCCTAATAGGCATCTCAACTCCAGCTGGGATTCCAATGGTAAAGAGTAGGATTTTGTCTAACTTCACAGAAGTAAGATACTTTATTCTCTAATGAGGAACATATTTATTCCAGCAGCCTTTCTACTTTAATAACCTAAGTATTTTTTTTCTTTGAACTCAGTAATCACTGGTTGCTCTTAAATGCAGAGTAGAAGAAAGCAAAAGGCCATGTAAAATCTAAAAGGACATCACCGTACTTAGAAGGGGACATAAAGATGAAAGAGCTTTAAAAATAATAATTACAAAGATGACATAAGATCAAGTGAAGTGACATATGACACATATTGCTAAAATGCAGTTGAGACACCAAAGTCAATCTCATGTTGTTTAGAAACACAAAGCATGAACAGTTTAGTTATCGATGGGTTCTGATTTTTCCAAATATGTAGGACAATTAGTTTAAACTGACAAGCTATTTTAATTTCTGGCATATTTTCTCACAATATTTTGACATTTGTTATAAATGCCTCAACCATATAAGGTTTAAGAACAGAAAATTTTACTACACTCAACCTCTTCTACTTTTGTGCACTAATTGCAATTTTTTATTTGTAGACAAAGCTAAAAATAATGGCCAATAAATGCCATGTACACCATCTCTTCTTCTGGTATAATATCGTGCTCTATCCCCAAGATGGTACATAATATTATTTATGTCTTCCTCTCTGCATAAACTCTTCTCTACTCCCTTTTGACATATTTTATTAACCATGTATTAAACACCATGAGTAAAGTGCATCACAAAGAAAGTCAAAACAGTACTGTGCACACATAAGGTCCATTCACACAACAAGCATTTCCAGTTGGAAATCCACAGGATTAGTTTTTAAAAAAACATTAAAAACTCACTGTAAAACAATCTCCATAAACTTCAATAAAAAATCCAAGTTGTAGTCCATACGACTCGTTTTCTGAAGTCAGATTTCGAAAACCGTCGTATTCAGTCTGCCATGGTATTTTATGTCATAAAAAGTGCCTAAAACATTTCTATTGCGAATCTGCGTCCAACTTGGTTTACAGCGGTGGGTCTGTATTTTGACATTGTCATGTGGATGTACCCATACTGTAAGGTATAAGTCTTCCCTTCAGCCTAGTACTTTAAAAGGGTTTGCCACACTATAATTACATTTACATATCTACACACACATATGCACAATGAAAAATTACACACATTTATTAATAAGACAACTTTGTGTACAATATATCTTTGGTACAAACAGTACATACTTATTCACTAGTTAGATAGTTTGATACTCCCAGTATTTACAAAGGAGGACATACCACTCTGTGTACTCTGCATTCAAGCCTTCTATTGGTAGTAAACATCATAAAGATTTTCTGACATAGACATCTTAAAGACAGCTCTGATGTATGTCACTGTAGAGACATACAGAAGCATACATTGCCCAATGACTTTTACTAAAAAAAAAATGTTTTTTTTCTGTATCCTACTATATTTAAAAATTATGTCAGAAGATCCAAGTTAACTGCGTAGTTAACAGAATCAAGATTACTACATAGATATGGTAACATAACCAAGCTAACTGCATCGATATGATACCAAAACCAAGCTTACTACAGACATACTATAACATAATCAAGTTAATGAAATCAAACTTACTACATAAATACTATAACAGATACAAGTGGACTTCATCAATACAATGCCAGAACCAAGCTAATACAAAAACTCTTACTATATATATTCAATAGCAGAACCAAGCCTAGTGCACAGATATACTCATACAACAAAGTTTAGTACATAGATACAATAACATAACCAACCTAACTGCAAAACTACAGTAAACAAACCAAGCTTACTACACCAATATAATAAGGATAAAGCTTACTGCATAGATATGGTAGCAGCAACAAGTTCACTACATGGATATGGTAAAATAACCACTCCTCCTACATAGATAGAGTAACAGAACCAAGTTTACTACATTTATACAGGAACAAAACCATGCTTTGGGAATAGATGCAGTAACTAAACTAAACGTAAGGGATAGACAGAGTAATTGAACCAAGCTCATTACATAAATACAGAAACAAAAATACCATATATACTCGAGTATAAGCCGAGGCACCTACTTTTGCCACAAAAACTGAAAAGACTTTTTGGCTCGTGTATAATCCTAGAGTGGAAAATGCAGCGGCTACTGGTAAATTTAAAAAATAATAATGTCCCCCATAGGCAGGTAAAGGCAGGTATATGTCCCCCGTAGCATGTATAGGCAGGTATATGACCCCTATAGGCAGGTATAGGCTAATATAGGCAGGTATATGTCCCCTCATAGGACGGGTTATAGGGTATTATAGGAAGGTTATAGGCAATTATATGTCCCCTCATAGGCAGATATATGTTCCCCCATAGGCGGGTTATAGGCAGGTATAGGCACTTTATAGGCAGGTTATAGGCAGGGTTTATTTAAAATAGAAAATAAAAGCACTTACCTCACTCCCTTGCTGCTTCGACTCCCGGGTGCGCCGTCTTCAGGCAGCGCGCGATGTCATCATGCTGCCTGTGTGGCCTGATTACATCACGCCCCTGTGCCAGAGACTCCGGAAGGCCGCATGTCTACTCACTCTTTGCTCCGCAATAGAATCTTCGGCTGTATGCACTCCCAGGAGTCGCATACAGCCAAAGCAATCCCCGCCAGTGCCCGGGCCACAGTAGTGCCTGGATGCCAACGGGTGACTGGAGAGTAAGCTGTATGCGCTCCCAGGAGTTGCATACAGCTGCAAAGATTACTGACAGCGCACGGGCCACAGCAGTGCCCGGACACTGTCAGATACTCGGGATTCAGCTGTATGCGACTCCCAGAGGAGTTGTGTACAGGTGAAGTGTCCCTGCTGGCGCCCGGGCTGACTCAGTGCCCAAGGGTTGACAGTGACTCGAGTATAAGCCGAGGATGGCTTTTTCAGCTCCTTTTTTTGGGTTGAAAAACTCGGCTTATACTCGAGTATATACGGTAAACTTTTTGTATACATATTTTGTAAGAGTCCATACCATTGTATACATCTGGTAATAGAATTAAGCTTATTGCACATACATAATAACAGAACCAGAGTTTCTACATAGATTTAATAACAGAACTAGGTTTACTATTGTACATAGATATGGTAACAAAACCAAGCTCACAGTTCAAATACTGGAACAGAACCAAAACAGTATGGCACTAATACATATAGATAATTTGAATAGGCTGATACATAAATCCATTAGAGTGGTATGATTCAGTAATATGGTCTTGGAAAGTATTACGAAGCTGGGTCACCAGTTAAATTAAACTTTTATGCAATTTCCAATAACAGATGGCATATGCATAATATATTATATATATCATCACAATCAAGAGCAAAAATCAAAATTAGTAGTGCAAAACTGATTAACTGAGTAATATTTTTGTATGTGCATGTGCTAATCTTTAAAGCACGGAAATGACTATCTAAGAATCTTACAGATACATAACCTGACTAATTGTATATCCCAATTTGATAAACTGTTTCCCTAGTAAATATAAAACTAATAAATAATAAATAATATACATATACTCGCGGACAAAATTGTTGGTACCCTTCCATTAAAGAAAGAAAAACCCACAATGGTCACTGAAATAACTTGAAAATTACAAAAGTAATAATAAATTTAAATTGACTAAAAATCAGCTAATGAAAATTGTAAATTGTGGTTAAAACAAAAAAAAATTATAAAAGCAAACTAATTAAAACTGGCCTGGACAAAAGGGATGGTATCCTTAAGAGGTTGTCCTGTTAATTTTTTTATGATTCAATTAAGCTCATTATGGCTAAAAGAATATTGAACTTATATGTATTTTAAATTCTGTGTTTTTATATTATTTATTTATTCTGAATGTCATTCCTTACAGCTACATACACTATAGAAGCGTCAGCCTCTTGACTAGCGCACATGTCAAGTAGATAATTATCTGAAGGCCAGGGCTACCTTAGTGTAGCCGGTCACCATCCTACCGCCATGATGTAGTGTGATGACAGATTCAAGGAGGACAGTGGGCAGCTACAATATAAAAGTCACAGCATCCTGATTATCGTGCATGCCTAACAGATAATTATCTACTGAGCATGCACACTAGTCAGGAGATCGTTTCTTCTAAATTGTATGTAGGATGCTGTTCTGAACATAACATTATAACTTAGGGCCATGTATATAGTACTGTAAATAATGTAAAGAATTTAAAATAAATTTAAATTCAATAAAGTATACAAAGATTGTTTTGGCTATAATGAGCTTAAAGGGGTTGTCTAGCTACAATGATTGGGTTAAAAGATCTTTAAAAAACAAGCAGCTTTGTAATATATGTTCATTACAAATGTCCTACTGATTTTGAGTTATCACTGGTAGTAGGAGTGCATCAGCTCCTCAAATGACTATAGCCACCGATCTGTTGATTTTTCTCTCACTGGCTGCCAGGAGCACAGAGCCCCTCCTGCACAGTATGAGGCCACTTGTAATGCTTCTGTAGGGGATGGAGGGGGAGGGCTCTACTCCAGCTTCTGTGTCTGTGTAGCTGTGCTACCTGGATTAACCCTGTGTGTGCCTGTTCCCTCCTGCTCTCTACACAGATTGAAGAGAGCAGAGGAGAGGCTGATCTGTGGTCAGTACGATGTGACAGCAGTGAAGTATGTTACTATAATCATGATGTGTCTGTGGAGCTTTGACTATACTAATAGAACAGATCAGGGGGGCATGTGAATGGTTCATATCCCTCCCTGCTCTGCTGTATTAGTAACCCATCGTGATTATAGTAACACACTTAAGAGCTGCCCTGTGTCTGTTCTGATGGGAGGACAGCAAGGAACAGTGTTTGTTGTTGCTTGAGATGTCCATGGAGACAGGGGGTATAGGAACACTTACATCCCTCCCTGCTCTTCTGTATTAGCATACAAAGCTCCACAGACTTCTCTGCACAGTGCAGCTGATTCAGCAGTAAGCAGCAGATCTAGGCAGGCACACACAGGGTTAACCCTGGCAGCAAACCCCCTCGCCCTTCCCCTGCTGTATAGAAGTTACTGCAGTCGGAGGAGGAGAGCTGTCTGTGTGCTTTCTGCTACTCTGGCTTTTCATGATCTAGGACGGGCACTGTAATGTTTATTACTTCTTTCATCCACTGTAGTTAGTGGATGAGGTACAACTTTCAGCAGGAGGCATAGGGCAGTAAACTATTAAACAATGATGTGCACTTAGACAATATGGAGGTGCTTAGTGGAAGGGTAATTCCAACCCATTAATCATAAGCAAAGAATAAATCCACAGCACTCAAGATATATGCTTATCGGTTTAGAGTAATTTATATATAAAGTATTTTACAAAATTGTAAAGTTACAGTAAGATTGTTTCCATACAAGTATCAAAGACCAATATATTTAATTTGTGTAGAATATAACAATATGGCTCAAGGAAACCAAACAGGATCACGTTTTCCTTGAGCCATATTGTTATATTCTACACAAATTAAACATATTGCTCTTTGATACTTGTATGGAAACAATCTTACTGTAACTTTACAATTTTGTAAAATACTTTATATATAAATTACTCTAAACCGATAAGCATATATCTTGAGTGCTGTGGATTTATTCTTTGCTTAGGGCAGTAAACTCTCATGTAGTTTGAATAGAACACGATCCCAATGCTAAGTCTGAATGACTGAGAGTTAGAATCAGGAGCAAGCACCAGGGTTATGACGTAGGTGCGGGGAGGGGGGAAGGGGGAGGAGAAGAGGCAGACAAGAAGCACGCCCCTGAATTCAAAAATCCTATGGTGCCAGACACACTGAGGTAGGCTGAAAACCTATAGTGAGACAATCCCTTTAATGAAATTTAAAAAATTAACCAGACAACCCCTGTAACTACTTTGTTGCATAGCCCTTTGAGGCAATCACTGCAAACAAATGATTTCTGTAAGGGTATGTTTTGCCAAGTTTTTCAATACAGGATCTACAGTAGGTACAGCTTTAAAGAAGGCCAATCAGTCAGGGTACAATGAAATTTTATTTAACATAGGAATCAATCAATTATGATCAAATATAACATATAAGTAAGAGAATAAAGCTCATGAGCAAAAGGCTCCAGCTGTCTCAGATTTGAAGGGTGCAGTCTTCCAGACTACAGGTTTCAGCTCCTTCCACAGACGTTTAATAGAACTTAAATCAGGCTCACAAATGGCTACTTATGAATAGTCCAAGTCATTGCTCTCAACTGTTCTTGGATGTTTCTAGCTTTGTGTTTAGAGCCATTATCATTTTGGAGGACTTGTGACCTGCAACTGAGATCAAGCTTTCTGACACTGAGCAGCACATTTTGCTCCAGAATATCTTAATAGTCTCGAGATTTCATTGCACCCTGCACAGATTTAGGACACACTGGGCTAGATGCAGCAAAGCAGCTTTAAAACATAAGCAAGCCTCCTCCCTGTTTCATTATTTTTCATCTCCTGAGACACTTACAAGCAAAAATGGTAACATTGTTTTGAACTTTCCGGCTCCATATCTCACCAACCACTACAGGTTTGAATGTGAGACTTCCATTATTTTGTAGACAATCGTCTTGGCTATCTCAAACACAAATTTGAATTGCAACTTGCTTACTTGCTTAGTTTTTCAGGTTCTTATCATGTAACTGCAATGTTACTGTTTTGCTCCAAATAATAATAAGAATAACTCTTCTTCTTCTTATTATTATTATTATTATTATTATTATTATTATTATTATTATTATCATTATTATATATTATTTTGTTATTATTTTGTAAATCCCCCTTTGGCTTTCAACAGTACCTGTATCCTTCTGGGCATGCTCTCGATCAGACACAAACATGTCTCAACTGAAATCTGATCCCAGGTCTCTTCAACTCGCTCCCAATGTTGGTGCATATTGGTTGGCCCACTTGGGTACGAATACAGGTTTTTCTTCAACTCTACCAACAAGTGTTACAACTCTACGTCATTGTCACTGAACCATTTATTCGCCAAACTCGACGTATGTTTTGAATTGTTGTCCTGCTGGAACATGATAGCAACAAGTAGAAAATGGATTAGCACTATTTCCACAGTCAAAACATACAGTCCATTGGAAGCGATCCACAGAGGTATATGTAGATAAACGGAGGTGCAATACTATTAAATAGAAAGTCCCAATACGATGCACAGTAGAAGAATGTAGCTGCACTCACCGAATCCTGTTTCTGTAAATTTTTATTCAATGCTTTACAACATCACGCGGGCATACAAACAGCGGAGCAGGGAGAGAGGCACCGTCAGAGCCGACGGCCATTTCACGTCATCAGACGCTTTCTCAAGGCATACAGGGCGCATGCGTTGCATGCATTTAAACCCACGATGTCTGTCAATCTTATTCAATGACATCTCAACAATGAAAACACACTTACATACATTTAAAAACAATAAATAGTTACATTTCAATGTTTATGTTACAAATTACTAACTTACTTTAGCAGCACATTCATAAGAATGGAGATAGATCATTTTTATCATTTAACCCTAGTGGTCCCAGGGCCTCCGTACGTAAAATCCATCTAGATTCTAGCTGCAGCAACCGTGTATGTCTATCTTTATTGTTGCTACCTGATAGGACTCTTTGAAGATCCGCAAACAAAATATGTGAGGTATCGTTATTATGAACAGAACGCATATGTGCAATAAAGCGTGGAGCACCCTTTCCTGTTTTCAAGGAATAAAAATGTTCTCTGATATGTTTAAACAGAGGACATATAGTTTTACCTATATAGAAGCACCCACAACTGCACCATAAAGCGTAGACTATAAAGTTAGACCTACAAGTGATGAAATCCTGTACTGTATGCCACATCTTGCCAAGCTGTAAAGAAGACTCAATTTTCATAAATTTACAAAAGGAGCACATCTATGATTTCCAGCTGGAGCTGTTTGATTTAACCAGTTTTTTCCACAATTTTCCACAAACCTACTTTTGACTAGAACATCTCTTATATTCTTACATCTCCTAAATGAAATCAATGGTGGTAAGGATGCCTTATCCTGCAAATCTGTATCAAGTTCAATAAGTGACCAATGTTTTCTAATGACTGATCGTATATAATCCGACATATCACTATGTTGAAAAGATAATACAAAACGATTCATGTCACTCCTTTCCCGTTTTTTAAACAAGGACATATGTCTATCATAATTAGCTGCTCTTGAAAAAGCTTCAGTAATATCCTGTTCCTCATATCCTCGGTTTCTCAACCTATCCATCAAGTCAACAGACTGTTCCAAAAAATCATTATAATCCACATTGTTACGTCTCAACCTAAGAAATTGGCCAAATGGAAGTGATTTTTTTTAACATATCTAGGATGGAAGCTATTTTTATGAAGGAGGGCGTTCGTTGCACTAGGTTTCCTATATCCACGTGTTACCAAGGAGTCATCCTTTAGTTGTATTTCAAGATCTAGAAACACTATTTTATTACCCCCTAGGGTAGCTGTAAATTTCATATTAACAGTATTAATGTTAATATATCTAACAAATTCATCAAGATGTGGCATACAGTACAGGATTTCATCACTTGTAGGTCTAACTTTATAGTCTACGCTTTATGGAGGAATGCCTTGAGGAAGCGTCTGATGACGTGAAACGGCCGTTGGCTCTGACGGTGCCTCTCTCCCTGCTCCGCTGTTTGTATGCCCGCGTGATGTTGTAAAGCACTGAATAAAAATTTACAGAAACAGGATTCGGTGAGTGCAGCTACATTCTTCTACTGTGCATCCTGCTGGAACATGATGTCGACAGGGTCTGTCCTCAGCATTAGATATCTCTAGCACTGCTACTGATTGGTTGGCTGTGAAAGTGACGCCTAAACATCTGCCTGGTGGCTCTGAAGCTTGGTCTATGTCCTACAGATTTCCCTCCTCCAACCCTGGGGGATACTAGGATTAGATGTGAATGAAGAGAGAGGTTAAGTAAGGAATAACTCCCATGGGTCTTTCAAGAGCCTTGGGCCCTTACTGTCCTCATTATGCAGTAATTCAGCCATTATAATGGTGATTGGGCTTTGGACAGCAGAGATGCTATATGGTTCATATTTTGAGAACAGCTGGTGATAGACAACTAGTGGCCAAAAGAGAGAGATCCTAGAGCAAAAGACTGAGAACTGTTCTCGAAGGGTACTTTCACACAGTGCAGTTTTGGTGCAGTTTTAACTGCGCTCCAATTAAACTGATTTTATTACAGCAAGCTTTTTTTACTTTTCGAAACTGTTTGGAAAGTGAGTAATCAATTAGTGTGTTTGCAATCCACACGACTTTAAACTCAGTAATTGATTAATTACTTGAAACACCTTTCTGAACTAATTAGACAACTAAAAGAAGCTTGCTGGTAATAAAGGCAGTTTAACTGGTACGCAGTTAAAACTGCACCAAAACTGCGCTGTGTGAAAGCACCCTAAGAAGATCCACCATTGTGCACATGAGGCACAGGCTGCATAGAGTTAAGGGACTGTATGTAGTAAGAGCCCTGATTATAAAGTGTTATAGAGTGTGTGTTGTGAGCCCCTGAAGCAGAGCGACATGCATTGAAAGCACTGTGCCTCCATCTTTACACCACCCTGTACACATGGGGTTAAGTTCTATGCCATTACACCAGCATAAACATGTTACAACACTAAAACTGCATTAATCATCAGCTGATATCATTGGTTAAACTGAACTGAGAGCAATACATTTGATGCTAATTGGTATTTATGGTTTAGGCTACATTAATCTCTTTATTGAAATTCAGTGGCATATGTGGCGTTCTTTAGTATATCTGCTGCACAGTTTTTTAGTGAACACCACTGTCTACAACACCATATTTTGTCTTACAGGAGTTTATAAGGAATGCAAGAATACTGGTTGCTAGGCAACCAAGTCACACTCTATTTAAAATTCAGCTATATATTTGTTTCCTATATGCTTTTGCTATTTTCTGTTTACATTTATACATTTATTATATTAAAACATGTCTGGAGAGCAGCTCTTTAAGTGCTTTTGCACATGGATGTGTTTCAGCTCTGTAAAAGCTCATTTTTACATGAAGGCATAATATAGCATCCATATGCATCTATGGGTAATTGTCCCTGTACCCATAAGGGCCTTAAAATATATTAATACATGTGGAGGGTGGGTGACTAAATAATGTCTTTTAATAAGGATTGTCTGTTCCTTTGTTATAGTTTACAGTAGTAGTTAGTAGTGATTGCAGTCAAGAAGAAAAAGAAAGTACACCCTCTTTGAATTCTCTGGTTTTATATTTCATCATGAAAAAAACTATCTGTTCTTAAGAATTTTTTTTTTTAAATTAGGTAGACACAACCTCAGATAAACAGCAACATGTGACTAATTGCACTTTGTTATTGTAACGACCGCTCAGCGAGCGGGAGGTGGATCCACTGGTCACCGCTAGGAGTTGGCGTAGCCTATGCCGGGGACCAGAGTCTTGTCTTCACCGGAGCCCGCCGCAAGGCAGGACGGGCTTTGGTGCACGGAATCCCCCAGGTTGCTACCCCCGACATAGGACCCAGCGATAACAGCCGAAGAAGGACGCGCGGGCACAGGGCCAAGCGGAGCGTGGTACTTGAGTAGGCAGGACATCGGAGCGTAGAACCAGAGTAGACAGGACTGGCTAGGCGGGAGCGGAAACGTAGACTATGTAGAGGAAACGCTAGCAAACGCAGACAAACATTGCCAACGCAGGTACTCCAACAACTGGGCGCCGACGACAGGAAGGGGTATCCTTATAAAGGTCGTTCCAAAAGGCTATAGGTGGAAAGGGAACACCAATTAGGTACTGTCCCTTTAAATCTAAGAAGCTTGCTCGCGCGCGCCCCTAGTGTCCGGATGGGAAAGTGCAGGCAGAAGCAGAAGGAGGAGGCAGGACGGGGTCAGGTGAGTAGGGGCGCGTGAGCACTGGGGCCGGGAGGCGCGAGTGGCCGTGGTCCGGGCGCCGGCCCGCAGCACGCAGTGTTACAGTACCCCCCATCCTTAGGGCCCCTCCTTCCAGAGAACCGGAGTCTGTGAAAACGTTGAATGAGAGTGGGAGCATTGATGTTTTTTTGAGGCTCCCAGGACCTCTCCTCGGTCCCAAAGCCCTTCCAATCCATGAGGTAGTAAGTCTTGCCTCTGGAACGCTTCATGTTCAGAATGTCTTTTACGTAGTTATCTTCGGTATTAGGGGGTGCGGCAACAGGAACCATCTTGCGTGAATACTGATTGAGAATAACCGGTTTCAGGAGAGACACATGAAATGAATTGGGGATGCGGAGGGAGGGAGGTAAGCGGAGTATGTAGGATACTGGGTTGATCTGTTGTAGAAAGCTGAAAGGACCAAGATAGCGTGGAGCAAATTTCAAACTAGGCATTCGGAGGCAGATGTGTTTGGAGGAGAGCCAAACTTTATCCCCAGGTTGGTATGTAGGAGGTGCTCTGCGCTTCTTGTCAGCTTGTGCCTTAAACCGAGTGGCCGCTCGACACAAATTCTGACGGGTGAGTTGCCAAATTTGAGAAAAGTCCCGTACTAGGTTGTTGGCAGCAGGAACTTCCGAAGAGGCAGACAGTGGCAGAGGAAGACGAGGATGTTGACCAAATACCACATAGAAAGGAGACTCTCCTGAGGACTCTCTAGAATGGTTGTTGTAGGAGAACTCTGCCCAGGGAAGCAGAGAGACCCAATTGTCTTGCCGATCGTCTTGCCCAATCGTCTTGGCGTAGGTAGTTCACGAGGACCTGGTTGATCCGCTCCACTTGGCCATTGGACTGTGGGGGATAAACAGACGAGAAATCCAATTTAATTCCGAGCAGAGAGTACAATGCATGCCAGAAGCGAGAGGTGAATTGTACTCCTCTATCAGAGATGATGTTAGAAGGCATTCCATGTAAACGGAGGATGTGCTGTACGAACAATGAAGCCAGTTGCGGAGCCGAAGAAAGACCTGGCAGAGGTGTAAAATGCGCCATCTTGGAGAATCGGTCCACCACGACCCAGACAACCGAACACCCCTTGGAGGGCGGGAGATCAGTCACAAAGTCCATAGCGATGTGGCTCCATGGTACTTCGGGCACCGGTAATGGCAACAGATAACCAGCCGATCGGAGACGAGAACTCTTACTCCGGGCACAGTTAGGGCAAGCAGCCACAAACTCCTTGACATCCTGTGCGAGGGAGGGCCACCAGTAGTGACGTGCGATAAGGTGGAGAGACTTACGATAGCCAGCATGACTGGCCACTTTGGAAGCATGACCCCAGGACAGAATGCGTTTCCTCAGGGCGGGGCGCACAAAGGTCCTTTCAGGCGGAATTTCCCGCAACCTTATTGGTGTGGCATGGACCAGACGTTCGGGGAGGATCAGGTACTGTGGTTCAGATTCAGAGTCGGAGGCATCTGTTGCCCGGGACAGAGCATCGGCCTAGAGGTTTTTTGCGGCTGGCCGGAAGTGGAGGATGAAGTTAAAACGAGAGAATAATAACGACCACCGGGCCTGACGAGGATTCAAACATCGTTCTGTCTGTAGATATAGGAGGTTTTTATGATCTGTATAGATGGTCGCCGGATGTAGAGCGCCCTCCAGAATATGCCGCCATTTACCCAAGGCGAGTTTGATCGCCAGCAGTTCTCTGTCCCCAATGGAGTAGTTTTTCTCAGCTGGCGAGAAGGTCTTAGAGAAGAAGCCACAGGTAACAAATTTGCCTTTGCCATTTTTTTGTAGAAGGACGGCTCCAGATCCCACCGAGGATGCATCAACTTCCAGAAAGAAGGGGCTCTCTGGATCCGGGCGATGAAGAACAGAGGCGGAGGCAAAGGCTGCTTTTAGCTGAGCAAAGGCATCTTCAGCCTCAGAGGTCCATAAACGAGGATTACTGCCTTTCTTGGTGAGGGCAACAATAGGAGCTATGAGCGTGGAGAAATGTGGAATAAATTGGTGGTAATAGTTGGAGAAAGCGATGAACTGCTGGATAGCTCGAAGACCGACAGGGCGTGGCCAATTCAATACTGCCGACGACTTTTCTGGATCCATTAGAAGACCTTGCACAGAGATTATGTACCCCAAGAATGGTAAACTGATCCGTTCAAATAGACACTTATCCAACTTGGTGTAGAGATGGTTGTGTCTAAGGCAGGAAAGTACCAGACGAACATAAGCCCGATTGGATTTTAGATCCCGAGAGTAGATTAAGATGTCATCCAAGTAGACTAGTACACAGTGGTAGAGAAGGTCTCGGAAGATGTCATTTACGAATTCTTGAAATACAGCGGGGGCGTTGTAGAGCCCAAATGGCATGACCAGGTATTCATATTGGCCATCGCGGGTGTTAAAGGCGGTCTTCCACTCGTCCCCCTCGCGTATTCGGATCAGGTTGTAGGCGCCCCGAAGATCGAGCTTGGAGAAGACCGTGGCTCCCTGAATCCTATCGAAGAGCTCCGAAATCAACGGCAGTGGGTAGCAGTTTTTTATAGTGATCTTATTGAGGCCCCGATAGTGTATACACGGTCGCTAGGACCCGTCCTTCTCGACAAAAAAGAAGCCAGCCCCTGCGGGAGTTGTAGACTTGCGGATAAAGCCGTTTTCCAGATTTTCTTTGATATACGCCTACATAGACTCAGTTTCAGGCCCAGACAAGGGGTATACTCTACCCCAGGGAGGCGTAGATCCTGGCTGAACTCTAAAGGGCAATAATAGGGCCAGTGAGGGGAAGAAACTCAGCCGTTTCTTGCAGAAACATCCGCAAATTCCGTAGTGCGCAGAAGGCCTGTGGAGCTGGAAAAACGGTTGGAAGAAGGGTCGAGGACCCACCAAACATGGAGGAATGTGCGAAATGCAAACGAGTGGCACTGGTTGCCTCTCGAGTGACTTCCCCTTTTTCCCAGTAATGGTGAGGCTGTGTCACGCAGAAAAGGAAGCCCCAGGGGGGGTGCTAGTGGAGCAGGAGGAAAGGAAGAGATTTTTTCCCTGGTGTAGTACCCCTACACGAAAAACTCAAGGGCTGCGTGCGGTGCGGGGTACAGGAGAGGACGTCCCCCATTACGGAAAAATGGAGAGAGGTTTATCCAAAGGAATCACAGGCACCCGGTTTACCTATCCCAAAAACAAGGGGGTGAAGTTGCCCCGCCAAGTCACAAAGGCGGAAAACTCGAAGGCATGAACCCGGGGGAAGCTTTAAAGATGCCATTTTGGTAATGGTGGAGAGGAGGCCCTTTGCCCAGGTTTCGCCCCTCCCAAAAAACCCTGGCTTTGTAGTTTCCCCCAGAAGCGGGGCACTCCCAAAGCAGATGGTTTTGGGCCCAAAGTGAGGCAGAGTCCTTGGTTGCCCGGGGGTTTCTTCTCCCCCCCGAAAGGTGGGCTCTATGACCTGCAGGGGCCCTCCCAAATGGATGTGGGACGGGCCTGCGGGGTTATGGGGAAAAGAAAGTTGAGGGAGGCTCCCTTTGAAACCGAACCCCCTGTTGACGTTCCGGGGGAAACGAAAAGTTGCGCGGGTGGCCAAGGTGTTTGGGGCATCGGTTGGGGCAGGGCATGCCCCGTGTTATCCTTAAAAGATTGGCCAACCCCTCCCGAAGGTTTGGCCAGGGGCCCCGTTGTTCCAGGCAGTTGGGATAAAATCCGGAATTGTATAGATCTGCCCAGAGGAGTACCCAAGAGGCGCGGAGGAAGCTTGCCCGGCTCTTTAAATACCTTGCGGAAGGCGGACGGAAATTCGCTGATTGGCTGTCGCGGATTCCAGTTTCCAAAAGAGGTGTCACCCCGGCCCGTGCTTCACCGGAGAGGGGAAATAATGAAAGGCCACTTTACCCGGTCAGTGGCGAATGGGTGTGCCCCGGACCCCGAAATGGATCTGCACTGGTTAAAAATCCACAGCAGGGGTTGGGGTCCCGTAGTAGCGAGGGGGGCAGAGGCAGGTGCAGGGAATGAGTGCTGAGGCCCGGAGCGAGAACCCGGGAAAGGAGACAGGTGCCGGGGCGGGGACGAGGTGGTTCTGGGGAGTCGGCTGCCAAAGGTTTGGTGATGATGAAGAGTTTCTCTTTGGGCGCCCCCCGGGATGTGATTTCAGCCCCGGGCTCTTTGGGCTGGTAGCGGTTGATTGGCAGGTTTCCCTGGCCCAGTTGTACTGTAACGGAACCCCTCAGCGAGCGGGAGGTGGACCATGGTCACTTAGGAGTTGGGGTAGCCTACGCCGGGTGGGAGTCTAAGGGGCCCTTGTTTCAACGGACCCGCCGCAAAGGCAGGGCGGGCTTTGTGCAGGGAATCCCAAGGTCGCTACCCCCGATTGCAGGACCCCGCGGGGGACAGCCGAAGCAGGTAGGGCGGGCACAGGGACAACCGGAGCATGGTACTTGAGTAGGCAGGACACCGGGGGCGTAGAACCCGATTAGGCAGGAAAGGTAGGCACGACTGGCAAGGCAGGAGCAGAAACGTAGATACGGAAAATGTCAGAGGAAAACAGCTAGCAAACGCAGACAAAAAGTTGCTAACGCAGGGGGCACCAAAGCTGGGGCGCGATGACAGGAAGGGGTATCCTTATAAAGCTCGTGCCAAAAGGCCATAGGTGGAAAGGGAACACCAATTAGGTACTGTCCCTTTAAATTTAAGAAGCTTGCTCGTGTGCGCCCCTAGTGGCCAGCCGGGAAAATGCAGGCAGAAGCAGAGACTGCGGCATGGCACAGAAGGAGGAGGCAGGACGTGGTCAGGTGAGTAGGGGCGCGGCGCAGTGCATACCGGGGCTAGCCATGCCTGGGGTCGGGCGCCGAATGGCCAGGGTCTGGGCGCCGGCCCGCAGCGCACGGCGTTACAGTTTAATAAAAACTGGATGAAATTTAGAAGTGGTGTTGAAAATTAAGTATACTTTACTGCTTTCAATGAAATTATGAGGGTGAATAGCAGCCAGGCGCTGCTAATTAAATGCCCTTGATTGTAATGGATCATAAGTAAGTATGATAAAGGCAGAAGGTGAAAAGACTTTAGCAATGATCTTTGAGAAGCAATTGTTGCTGCCCATCAATCTGAATGGGTATAAGACTGTTTCTAAAGAATCTGAAGTCCATCATTTTACAGTTAGAAAGATTCTTCACAAGTGGAAAACTTTCAAGACAGTTGACAATCTTCATAGGAGACAGCAAAGTCAGGTCCTGCAACATTCATAGAAATAGAAAAAAACAAAAACTTAAGCTACTCAGACTATAGAGGTCTCAGCATGTTAAAAATGTTGTCTCTCTACATTGTTTCGTCTTGCTTTCTTGATTTAATTTTGAATTCAAGGGTGTGTTTACTGGCTTCTACAATGATGCAGTAGAAACCAGTTCTGTAGCTATAGCAAACAGTGTTGTCAGGATAGATCAAACAGGTCTGTAGCTATAGCAAGCTGAGGAGCTGATGCAGCCTATATAAGAGGGGATATCTCAGAATAGGTAGGATACTGTTAATGGACACATATTGCAAAGTGATTTGTTTTTGCAAGATCTTTAACATAAAAAGCAATCTTGTAGTGAGACAACCCCTTTAAATGTTCAAGTTTGTGACAAAACAATTAGAAAAAGATTGAACAAGCAATGCTTATTTCGAAAGGTGGCCAAGAGAAAGCCTCTTCTTTTGGAAAAAAAAAAAAAAACATGGCAGCATTGCTTAAGTTTCCAAAGTTGCATTTGAACAAACAGAACAATGTTGGTTTCATCTGTCAATTTTTTTCAGACAGATGAAACCAAACGAAAATCAAACACAGCAGGGATGATAATTTGAGCTTGATTTTCCACCACAGGAAGTGGGAATATTGCAGTCATTTTTTTGGCCATAAAAACCCTTTTTATAAAAGGGGCCGGATGGGAATAAAAAATGCCCTGGACTAACCCCCCCGCGCCCAATCAATTTCCCGTTTAAAAAAAATGTCCCTTGTTCTCCCCCCTCGCCATGTTAAAAAAAACTCATAAAAAGCTGCTTTCAACGGGGTTTTTTGGTGCATTTTTGATGGGTTTTCGGTGGGTTTTGTGAAAAAAAGGGCAAGTAGTTTATGTGAACATTTTCCAAAAAACGCATCAAAAAATGCCCAAAAAAACGCTCTGTGTGGGGCCCCCCTACCCCAAAGCAAGGGGAGAAACAGTGGTGAGAAAAACCCTCTCCAGGTCGGGTGGGCACTTCCCTTTAAAATCCGGGACAAGCCACACTGACATACAAAAGCAAAAACTTAAAAAAACCACCAATCATCACCAGTGTCAGGTCACCATCACTGTTACAGCACTGACCAACAAGAAGTAAACTTCCCCCTGACAGCAGGGCTCACAGGAGACGTCATTCTGGGGGAGTTTTTTCTTTTTCCCTTTTCTTCTCTTTGGCACAAACCCCCATGGCCTTCCTTGTTTTTCCCTTTCCCATTTCTTTTCTGTCCCGTACAGTGCAATTTTTTCTTCTCCCGGTCATTACTCGTCCCTGTAGAATTTACAAAAATACATTTTTTAAAAAACCCTCTTTTTCCCAGCCTTTTATCAATTCCCCAAAACGCGTTGTTAGCCCCAAAAAAAAAATTAGAAATAAAAAATGTAGTAAGTGGCTGTAAAATTGGTAACCCCCCTTAGGCAGGAGGGCCGTATGTAGGCGGCGGGCCCAAATATGCAGGGAGGCAGGGGCCCGTATGGTAGGCAGGGACGTTTTACAGGTAGGCAGGGACGTTACAGGCAGAAAGGGCCAGTATACAGGAGACAGGCCCTTATGGCGACGGGACAGTATATAGGCAGGGAGGAAGTGTATAGGGCCGGGCAGTGTATGGTGGAAGGGAGTGTTAGGTAGGGAGGCTATTTTAGGGCCAAGGCAGTGTATAGGTAGGCAGTGCTATTATAGGAAGCCGGGAGGATTTAGGCAGCCAGGGCGGGATATTGCCAGGGGGAGGGTTTAGGTATCCGGGCAGGGCATCATAACCGGGCAGGGCATTTATACCCGGGAGGGCCCTAGGTAGCCGGGCGGGATCATATAGCCCGGGAGGGGTATGGTTCCAGGGCAGGGCCTAGAGCCAGGGCAGGGCATCTATGCCCGGGAGGGAAAATTTTATAGCCAGGGAGGGATAGGTGCCAGGGCAGGGACATATAGCCAAAATCAGGGATTGGAAGCCCGGGGGCTCATAGCCGGGCAGGGAATCAGTGCCGGGCAGGGCATCAGTAGCCAGGGAGGCATCGTAGCCAGGGCAGGGCATCAGTAGCGGGCAGGGGTAACGAGCCCCGGGCAGGGGGAACAGAGCCCGGGAGGGATCATTGCCCGACAGTGTATAGGTAGCCCGGGGGTTAGGTAGCCAGGAAGGGTATAGGTAGCCGGGGGTATCGGTAGCCCCGGGCAGGGCAATTTTTATGCCGGGCAGGGTTTAGGTGAGGCGGGTTTGGGAGCAGGGGGGATCATTACGGAGGGAAGGATCCGGGCAGGGCATCATTAGCCAGGGCAGGGCATAGGTGCGGGCAGGGCTTATTATTAGCCAGGGCAGGGTATAGGGATCCAGGGCAGGGCTATTTTTGCCCGGGCCCGGGAATCTTTTAGCAGGGAGGGTTATAGGGGCCGGGGGGGATCATATAGCCCAAATAAAGGGTATAGGAAGCCAGGGAGGGAAATCGTAGAGGGGGGGGATCGTAGCCAGGGCAGGGGGAAAAGTAGCAGGGCGGGAACAGTGCCCCGGGGAGGGCAACGAGCCAGGGGAGGGTAACAGTAGCCCGGGGGGGTAACAGTGAGGGCAGGGTATCGTAGCCCGGGGAGGGTTATAGCCGACAGTGTATAGGTAGCCCGGCAGGGTATGGTAGCCCGGGAGGGATAGGTAGCCAGGGAGGGCAATTGCCGGGCAGGGTTAGGTAGCAAGGGAGGGTATAGGTGCCAGGGCAGGGATCATATAGCCGGGGGTATAGGTAGCCCGGAGGGTTCAGTAGCCAGGGCGGGGATCATATAGCCAGGGAGGGTATGGTAGCAGGGCAGGGTTTATATAGCCAGGCAGGGTATAGGTAGCCAGGGGGGGTTGGTAGCCCCGGGGGGGCTAATATAGCCCGGGAGGGGATCGAGCGGGCAGGGCTTATAAGCCCGGCAGGGGTTTTGTAGCCAGGGCAGGGATATATAGCCAGGGCAGGGCATCAGTAGCCGGGGGAGGGGCAGTTTTTAGCCGGGCAGGGCTATTAAGGCAGCCAGGCAGGGGAGTTATGCCCGGGGAGGGCTATTATAGGCAGCCAGGGCAGGGGCAGTTATAGCCGGCAGGGCTATTTTTGGCAGCCGGGCGGGGAGTTATAGCCCGGGCAGGGCAGTATATAGCAGGGCAGGGCAGGGGCAGATATAGGGGGCGGGTCAGTATATAGCCAGGGCAGGGGAGTTAGGCAGCCAGGGAAAGGGGCATATTAGCCGGGCAGGGGCAGTATTGGCAGCTAGGGAGGGGCAGTTATAGCCGGGCAGAGGCGTATAGGCAGCCCGGGAGGGGAGTTTTAGCTAGGGCAGGGGCAGTATAGGCAGCCGGGCAGGGGGCATATAGGCAGGGCCCGGGCAGGGGCAGTATTTTAGCCGGGGGAGGGGGAGTATTGCCAGGGCAAGGGATTATAGGCAGTAGGGCAGGGGCAGTATAGGGCTAGGGAAAGGGGCAGTATAGGCAGCAGGGCAGGGCAAAAAGCAGCCAGGGCAGGGGCAGTATAAAGCCAGGGCGGGCAGGGGGAGTTTAGCCGGGCAGGGCAAAGGGGGGGAGTATATAGCCAGGCAGGGCAGTATAGGCCTAGGGCAGGGGCGTATTAGCCAGGGCAGGGGAAATATATGCAGCCGGGCAGGGGCAGTATAGGCAGCAGGGCAGGGGCCCGTATTGCAGCCCGGGGGGGCAGTATATAGCCAGGGCAGGGGGAGGGGCAGATATGCCAGGGGGGGGCAGTATAGGAGCCAGGGCAGGGGCAGTTAGGCAGCCAGGGAGGGGCGTTAAACCAGGGCAGGGGAGTATATACGGGCAAGGGCATTATGGCAGTGGGGGGGGGGCGTATAGGCGATAGGGCAGGGGCAGTATAGGCAGCCCGGGCAGGGGCAGTTAGGCAGCGGGCAGGGGGAGTAAGGGGTAGGGCAGGGGCAGTATAAAGCCAGGGCAGGGCGGGGCGTATATAGCCAAGGGAGGGCAGGGGGAGTATTAGCCAGGGCGGGGCGTATAGGGAGCCAGGGCAGGGGCGTTTTAGAGGGAAAAGGGGGGGAGTATAGGCCAGGGGAGGGACGTATATAGCCCGGGCGGGGCGTATAGGCAGCCGGGGGGGGCGTATAGGCAGCCAGGGCAGGGGCAGTATAGGCAGCCAGGGACAGAAAATAGTTTAAAAAAAAATAAAAACGTAATACCCCCGGCCCTGCTGTCCCGTCCTCTTCACTCTGGAAATGTGGCCCCTCCTGCAGAGTGCGGGGCCGCGGAGAGGCGCGCGATGAGTCATTAATCGCGGCTGCCCCGCGGCCTTGGGGGCTGAACGACGGGATCAAGATCCCCGATGTCAGCCCCGGCCGCTGCTTGCACCCCCCCGCGGTGCTGGCGGCGGCCGTGATGGTGCAGGTGGGTCGGTGACCGGCCAGCCGCCGTGTGGGAGGGGGGCCCGTGGCCCCTGCCACGGGGTCCCGGGCCTGATGGACCTTGCGGCCCCTGTGCGCGCCCCAAAAACCGGCTCGGGCCCCCGGGGGGGGAACACCGTCCTCCGGGGGCGACCGAGCCGGCCTGCGGCCCCGGCCCCGGGCCGCCGGGCAAAAGCCGGTTTGCCCTATGGTCAGTCCGGGCCTGTATCAAAGTATTTAAGAGTCAACTGTTAGACTATCTATCCAAAAGCAAAAACTTGGCCAACATTGTGTCATGCAACTGGAGAGTCACCCCAATCACACTGGCAAATCTATAACAGAATGGCTGAAAAACTAAGGAATCTATGTACTGCAATAGCCCAGTCAAAGTCCAGATCTCAACCTAATTGAAATGTTATGATAGAACCTTAGGAAAGCTGCGCATAATAAATGCCCCAAAAAGGGGGGGCTGTATGAAAAGTGGCCCACCTCACTTTTTATTCTCGTAGGTTGTTTAAACATTCTCCGCATGTATGAAGTGTTGCCCAGCCCTTAAAATGGGGCATCATAAATTCCTTTTTGGTGCACCAGAATAGATAAACAGAATTTTGACAGCAGGGGGGCTTTCAAGCCAAAATCATATTGCCAGTAGGCAAAAAAATTTCCAATTCTTTCCCCGTAATACCACTAAGTGTACAAACTAACTTATGTTAAATTTTCAAAAATATTGAAATATATAAAAGTAAAATAAAAAATTTAATTGAAATTTATATAAAATTGTATAATATAAGATTATTTTAAAATGATATAAAATTAAAATTAAAAAAAAAAATATATTATAAAACAAATGCAGCATCTACCATAAATTCCGTTCTCAATCATGTAGTTATGGCATTTTTTTGCGTAAAGTAATTCCAAAAATCACATAGGCTAGAAATAAAACGTATTTTTTGAATTTTTAAACAATCGTACTTATCTTGCTTGGGGAACCTCAAGTCTCAGCCAGTTTTTGGGGGAGTCGTACTGTCATATCTCGGGGAATTTTTATTTATCATTGAAAATACACATAAATGAACTCTCCTATCAGTGCTACATGGCAAAGCTACTGTTTCACTTCTCAAGATGCAATTTAGCCATTAGTGTCAACTTTAACAGTTCTTTTTATAATTTCAAAATGCTGCCCCTCCTTCAGAACTTCAGTTTAAATCTTGGGGTTAGAATGTTGAAAGAGATTAAGGCAATTTGTAATCATTGTATTTACATCTGTTACTCTTTTCTTTCTTTTCTGATCTATAGACATTAATGCTCGGTTTCTTTTCTGTGTTTTTCTAATAAAAATTAATTATTGAACTGTAAAAATTTTTTTCATATTTTAAGTAAAATCAACAAAATATAATTTTTATACTTTTAGTTTATAAGTACATTTTCATTTCACCAAATATGGGTTGTGGGTCAGTAGTTCAGGTTTTGCATGTGTAAAAATTTTTAACATTTTTTTCCTAATGTAAGGGAAATATTTAAACTTAAAATGTAAAAAATTAAAGTAAATTAAATTTTTTCCTTTAAATCAACTATTGAAAACCATTGCTTTTGAGATGTGTTTCAACCGAAAAAAAAAAGACTGAGATAATTTGACCATAAGGACATGGAAAACTAAGGGTGTCTTGTAATTAACATCACAGGGTCTTAAAAATTGTAATAGTCAGAGTTTCCTTTTGGGAAAACTTAAATAGTCACTGTGCTGTTTGGTTTCATGGGTTTTTTTCGTACTGAAGGAAATATGGGGCAGTTGTCTAAAGAGGGTTAGAAAGAAAATTATAGACAGACATGTTAAAGGTAAAGGTTATAAGACTATATCCAAAAAGGTTAATTTTCCTGTAACTACAATTATACATATTACTTAGAAGTTTAGGGCTACATGTAATGAAGTTGGCGCTGACAAGAATGTGCCAGAATGTATGAATGTGTTCTTCTGCAGTTCATACATACGAAACCTTTTTTGTTTCCCCTGACAAGTCTGGCTCGACCCCTTAGCTTTGTCTGTTCTAAAATGTTATGCGCCAGGTTTGGGGTAAAGAATCAAAATGTGTCTACTTCTAAAAATGTGGTATGACACACCCTCAGAATGCCCTAATCTTTGGCACATTAAAAAGTGACGCACGGGCGCTTATCATGCCAAAGTTTGGAGTGTGATGGTTCACACACCTATAGAACAGGTCTACTACAGCGTTTTGACGCCAGATAACTGACACAGCCCCGTTCATACATGTCGCCCTTAATGTGTATGGGATTATAACCAACTTCCTAGGATATGGCTACAAGAAGAAAAGGTCAAGGTACATCAATGTCAGATAGCACCATCCATCATTGTCTTTGCCAATGGGGACTTGATGAAATAAAACAAAGTAGTAAACGACAATTGAAAGCAAATCACAAAAGCCTGAAATTTACCAAAATACATATTGAAAAGCCAAAGCTTTGGGAAAAATGACCTTTGGCGTTAAGACAAAAACTGGAGCTTTGTGGCAACTGAGATTATGTTCACAGATTTAAAAAGTGAAGATCAAAGTGTACGGATGGGAGGTGGTTTTTCTGGCCACCCCCAAGCGATGGTTAAGCCATGCCAGGGGTGGAGTTTTAAATAGCCCCCCCTTTCACCCCTGCCATAAAAAAGGGTTGGGGCTTGCTGTGGTGGGGAACTACCAGGTCGTTACCCCTGATGTGACTTGCTTGCGATGGCAGCCGGGGTGCAGTGTGTTCAGAATGTTAGAAAAAGGCATGTCCCGGGAAAGGCACGGGTCAGGGTGGACCAGGGAAGAGGTCAGGAAATGACAACAGGAAGAACTGGTACCCAGATAAGGCAAGAACTCTCTCCAACACTCTCTCAGAACACAATAAAGTTCATAAATACTCTGGCAAAGATTGTAGGAGGAGTCAGAAACATGTAGGGTCAGTGCCCGCCAATTATCCACTTACTTTAAATCTTGTAGAGCAGGTGCGCATGTGCCAGAACTTGGCATAGCGGGGACTGGAAGCAGGAGCGAGGCTGGCTAAGTATGTCGCTGAGGTGAGAGGTGCAGAGAGGGGGTGGCCATAGCATGCTACATGACACAAAGAAAAGAAAATTGTACCTACTGTGAAACATGGAGAAGAATTGGTAGTGACTTTAATCTCTACAGGATCCAATTAAATCTCAAGACTGTTAAGACATTCTGGAGTGATAGGTGCTGCCCAGTGTCGGAAAGCTTGATCTTAGTCACAGGTCATGGGTCTTTGAACAGAATAAAGACCCAAAAACACACAGCTAAAAACATCCAAGAATGGTTAAGAGCAAAGCACTGGGCTATTCGGAAGGGGCTTGTATGAGCCCTATTTTCCTATTGAACAACTATGGAAGGAGCTGAGAAATGCATTCTAGAAAACGGACCAATGAAACCTTTTTTTGTTGTTTGCAAGGATTGTCTCAAAAATTTGTGTAACAAAATAGTATTGGTTATTATTTTTGTTGAACCACAATTCAGAAGCAACGTGTTATTTTCATTAGTTCATTTTCAGTATATTTAAATGTACAATATTATTACTTTTGTCAGGTATAAGTTATCTCAGTGACCATTTTCTTTCTTTAACCAAAGGATACCAACAATTTTGTGCACATGTGTATATTCGGTGAAAAGTGTTGCACACCTTCGCTGATCAACTATAACACGAAAATCACCAGGCTAATACTGTGTCTCCCTTAATGCCAACAAAACAGCTCTGACCTATCAAAGCATAATCTACATCTCTCTGTCTCACTCTCTCTGTCCCACTCTCTCTCTCTCTCTCTCTGCCTTTCTCTTTCTCTCCTTCCATATAGGCTGGCATTTCTTTACCCGCAGAATTATGGTGTGACTGCCACAATCCCTATGTCAACATGGGGGGAATGATGGGGATAGCAACACTCACTTGGAATCAGCATTGTAGCAATTTTTCTTCATTGTCCAAAAGTTAATAACTTGTGATGTTTAGGTACAAATCATGACAATCTGATCAAAGGAGTGGCAATAAGCTCATCAGCATAGGTCCATCTCCAGAGATCTGAGTGCTCAAAATAAATAGATGACTATACTATAGATGACTCTACCGTACACAGCCCAAATCCATCAGAGCAATCGTATGATGTTCATATGCCCTAAGAGAACTCATAAAAAGGGATTGTCTTTATGAGACCACCCTATTTTGTAGAATCACGCTCATGAGACCACTCATTAAGTCATTAGTCATGGGCGACATGTACAAACGGGGCTGTGACAGTTATCTGCCGTCAAAAAGCTTTAATAGATCTGTTCTATAGATGTATGAACAGTTGCCCTCCAAACTTTGGTGCGGTGAAACACCTTTTAAGGCGCCAAAGAATAGGAGCATTCTGGGGTTGTGTCACACCACATATTTAGAAGTAGACGCATTTATAATTATTTGATGCCAAACCTAGGTGCAGAACAGTTAGAATAGCCAGACCACGTTAAAGGTGGTGCCTGAGCCAGACTTGTCGTATTGGCACTGGACTGCACCTATATGTATGAACTGCAGAAGAACAGGTTCATACATTCTGGTGCATTCTACACTGCCTTAAGGCTATTAGAAATGGCCCGTCAGCGCCAGGATTCATACATGTCGCCCAATATCTTTTACATCTGAAAACAAGTATGGAACACTAACACAGATTGGAATCTCTGCTCAACCATACAGGTATAAGAGTAAATAGTAATATACCATCAATATAAGAAAACTGCATCATTAAAAAATACAAACAACAAACCTTAATCTGTCTAAAGGTTACATTCTGGGGTGAATGTTATACAAAGAAAAGTAACAGCCTGTAATAAACTTCATTAAGGCTGGTTCTTAGGCCTCGTTCACACGGCTTATTTGTCCGCGGATTGACGCCGTTCTCCGCGCCGGATTTGCGCTGCAGTACGGCCCCAATCCGTCAGAGTAATTACTAATCCACTGTCTCATAAGAACAGTGGATTCCGTCGCCCCCTCCCCTGTCGCGAATCCACCGGGGGGGAGAAAGTGACATCACATTATTTCGGGGGATACTCCCGTGGAAAAGCAAGTCTATGGGGCCGGGAGCGGGCCCCCGCCGCGCTCCGGCCCCGCCCCATCCCGCCCCTTATTCACGCCGGATTTGCGAGCGCAATCCGTCTCACAAATCTGCCGTGAATAAGCCGTGTGAACACGGCCTTAGACTGAAGTCATGAAAAGCTTTTATGAGCTATAGCAATTTTTTTCCCTGAGCCAAAAAAAAAAAATCTAAAAAATCTGTTAACTTTCCTGGTTTAATATCGAATAATAGCTATTGTTTGAAATTCTTGAACAAGTATGATTAGTTGATAGAGCGATGAGATTTCTATGTGAAGTACAGCTCAGTCTATGTTTTTTGTAGTCAAATGTAATTGAGCTCTTTGTTTGACTTGAACCTAGGATTGCAGGAAAGGAAAGTGGCATTAGAAAATTATCCAGAACTTTACTAAAAAAACACAGGGTAAAATTAGGGGGGTGAATTTATAAGATTGGAATTTTTTTTTTGAAAAGCCTTTGGGGATGTTAAAGTGCATTAAGGGGGAAAACCCAAAGCATACCTCCCAACTCCTCAGGCCATGCCTCTAACCACACCCAAATACATATATCACATCAGGCCACACTTCTGACCACACCCAAACAAATAATGTCACACCATGACATGTCTGTAACCACGGCCAAAATAACAATGTTCTGTGGATGATACCTCTATATAATGGACATACAGTGACTACATAATATCGCTATACAAGGAGCAAATATCACTATAATGTTACTGATAAAATCAAGACTGATATTAACAATGATACTACTATACAATGATCAAATAATACCTCCACATCATGACCACATTCCACACCACATAGTGACTGAGTAATACCACAAACCATAACCATATATCACCCCCAGATAGTGATTGAGTAATAACACCCCACCATGACCATATATCACCACCACATAGTGACTGAATAATACCTCCACACCATGACTACATATCACACCTCATACTGACTGAATAATACCACAAACTATGACCACATATTACCACCACATAGTGACTGAGTAATATCACAACACCATGACCACATATGGCCACCACATAGTGACTGAATAATACCACAAAACTATGACCACATATCACCACCACAAAGTGACTGAGTAATATCACCACACCATGACCATATATCACTACCACATAGTGACTGAATAATACCTCCACACCATGACCACATATTACCACCACATAGTGACTGAATAATATTGCCAGATCATGACCACATATTAACACCACATAGGGATTAAATAATACTGCCATTCTGATCCTAAATTTAAAAAATTACACTACTACCAATATTACTGCCATACGGTGACCATATGGGGGTAGATACCAGTTGTACACAGTATCTGCAGACATATAAGTGATTACATTGCAGTTAAATTTAGTGACTTACAGGTGACGTCCTCTCGGATGGGAGTTGTTCCCTTTCTCTATTCACTCCAGATTGCCATGACGAATTCTCCCGGCCACGTGTTATCTCTGCAGAACTTACCACATAAACATTTTAGACTCCTCACTCTTAAATCACCTCCCTAACAATTCGCTCCTCTCTACTAATTGCTATGAGGCAATAGCCACTTTGAGGAGGTTGTAGAGTGTTAGGTGAGGGTTGTATTTTGAGTTGACACTAGGTCGCAGAGGCGAGGGATGAGGTACAGCCACATCTTACAGGCACAATCTCCTGGGGGAAGACAGAGGACCAACCCCCGGAGATTGTGGTGCGGAGAGTTTAATGCTATTCACTAGACTACTAGAATTCATTAGACTACATCAGACCAGTGTTGCATCTATTTCTAAACTAAATTGGTAAACGAGTGCTGGTGTCAGGGAGAGTTTATTTAAATAAATTTTTTATTTTTTTTAATTTTGTTTCTGTGTTATTTTTTTTTACCATTTTTATTACAGTTTTAGAAATTCAGGTGTCTGACAGACATCTCTCCATTATTAGCACTGGGGCTTGGTGTCAGCCAGCATGTTTTTTTTGTCTCCCAAAGGTTGAAAACTGACCCCTAGGTAAGAGACAGATAACCATCAGAGGGGGACCACCAAATCTGATGGTTCGCTTCTGGGGTGGCTGTGCACTTGTGTTTTTAGGGTTGGAAAGGACTAATATTCATCGACCTTAATAATATCAGCCTGCAGCTGCCGGTTTTACCTTGGCCGTTTAAAAATGGGGGACCCCATGTCATTTTGTTTTTATTCTTTATTAAAAATCTAAAAAGAACATTTTTTTTTTAATTTACGTGGGGTCCCAGCAATTTTCCATAACCAGCCAAAGTAAAACCGACAGCTGCAGTCTCATACCATCACAATGGGACAGTCCATCGATACTGGTCCCTTTCCATTCTAAAAATACCGGCCCTCAGCCACCCCAGAAGCAGACCATCACATTAGGGGAATTTACACAATAGCAAATTGGCACTATATAGAAATTTATAGGTGCTGTAAATAAACAGATACAAAAAGAGAAAAAAGAAACTATCATTTTCCCAAAAAATAAAAATACATATTTTATTGATGTACAAAATATAAAATTGACATACAACAGAAATGTCTCACCCAAAGTGGATTCCAAAGAACACAAGTTATAATAAGTTATTTTTCCTGGAAGAAAGGCAATCAAAATGGTGTTGGGTCTGAGTCTCAACACTTCCATTGGTTCTAAAATTGGGTTAAGTACTCTTATGTGATTTATATTTATGTATCTGCATGATTGTATTTATCTGTGCATTTTTTGAATAGGAGGCTTCCCTTACCATTTGTTTAGTGTTATTATAACTTGTATTATTTGGAATGTATGGGCCAATAATGACAGTGTAATCCACCTTGGGTGAAACATTTCTAATGTACATTGATTTTATATTTGGTTGATCAATAAAATATATGTTTTTATTTTTTTGGAAAGGGCTGGTCTTTTTTTCGCTTTTTGCATCCCATGGACACACACAGTGTAGTGAACGGCACTATCATGGAGATTAGGGCATATACCAATGGTCCCTGGGACATCCCAAAAAATTGAGACTTCTCCTTCTCAACATTGTCCCCAAATCAGGGCTGTTCCACCCAAATCAGGACGGTTGAAAGGTATGGTCCAAAGCCTGGGGTACTATTCCAGTGACTTATATACCAAGTACTACATACTAGTAATTTACACAGAGCCATGATCATGCACTATGCTATGCATTAAAAACAGAGCATTGGACAGGATGAGGACCCCCTAAAGACATAAGGTGCAGACTAAGATACATGTATTAGATACTGTGAGTCCAGGTATTAGACAAAAAAGTCAGGTTCGGTTCATATCATTGTCGGAGATGCTGTTTGGACCCTCTGTTACAGATGTGAAAAATTATGGAAAAAATAGTACAGCACATGGTGCTATTTTTTCCATTAAAATGATAGCTACTGAGATGGAAAATCGACGGTCACCAATGTAGTCAATCAGGCTCTGCTGGTGCCCATAATGAAATAGATCTAGTGCCACCTCTACAACAGAGGCTCTCACTGGAATCTTCAAAGAAGATGTGAACTGAGCCTATATTTTCTATACTATAGTTGCTGTTGATATAGGAACAAAATAGGATGACTAAAGAAGAAAAGTAAGGAATACATGAACACTGCTCAACTCAGCCACGAAACATAGTTGAAAAGGTCAATCCATTTAGAAGAACCATACACATTAGATGTTGTTTGAACAGCTGTTTTACCAACAACTATTCCTCCCAACTTCCCTACCCCAAAACACCTACATGTTTGCCTTGCCCCATTAATGCATACATTTTAAATAGGGGGAAGGGAGTCATTTCTGCCAGATCTCCCTACAAAAAGATTGGGCATGTTGAGAAACAACTGTCCTTTGTTTGTCTACCCTGACATCTGCCACTGGGGGAGAGTCAGGAGGACCCCTTACACATTAGATTTTCAGTGGGTTTGGTCAATATTAATTTACAATATATGTGTCACGTCAAGGGAGGTGCAGTGAGCCCTAACTGGAACCCAGCCCACTGTCCCTGCCTACTTGACGTGCTGCCCTAGGCGGCAGACGGCAACTGGGCGACAGTCCCTGCGCTGCTAATGTGCTGGGGCAGTCAGAAGCAAGAATAGTCAGACAGTCGGGGTCAATATCAAATTGGAACGCCAAAGCCACAAATCAGAACCAGAGGAATAAACGTAAACAAGCCGAGGTCAAAAGCCAAAAGGAAGCAAAGAAGAAAATCAGGAGACAAGCCGCGGTCAGGAGAACAAGCCGAGGTCAGGAACACAGATAAGCAAAACACAATAAACCGAACAAGTAACACAAGGTAGCCAGGAATATCACAGGTGCAGCACTCAGCCTTCAGGGAGTTAAATGGGATTCCTGGATACCGCCCCTTTCAGCGGGATTGGAGCGGCCTCCGGGTCCTCCCATTGGCTGGTGCAACACGCCCCCTGTCAGGAGTGGCTGGGCCCCTGTCACTCACAGAGTTGTCGGGCAGCATGTGTATCAGGGTGAGATCGTGCATCAGCTGCTGCAGCCTGTAGATTCCTGCAGCCTGAGCACAGCTTAGCCCTGACAGTACCCACCCTTTTAGGAGGGCCACCGGACCCTTCCCTGGTCTGTGTTTGTCTGGGCAGACTCAAGGAATTCCCTCACCGGGCGATCAGCATGGATAGGTTCGCCGGAACCCATGATCTCTCCCCCAGGACCAAAACCCCTTCCAAGGACCATTTTACTGCAGTGACATTAGGGCCTTACGCGAATCTAAACTACGGCGACTTCAGCCTGGGGACTCCGCCCCTCTAGACCCCCTTTCTCCAGTTTGCATAGAGGGGGAGTGAGAAAATTAAGTCGCCCGTAGTTTGATTCGCGTAAGGCCCTAAAGTCACTGCAGTCCCCTGGTCCTTGGGAAAGGGGGTATGGTCCTGAGGAGAATCATGGGTTCCGGCAAAACCTATCCATGCTGATCGCCTGGTGAGGGAATTCCTTGAGTCTCACCCAGACAAACCCAGACCAGGGAAGGGTGATCGGTGGCCCTCAGATAAGGGGGGCCATTACTTTCCTGACAGTACCCCCCCTTTTAGGAGGGGCCACCCGACCCTTCCCTGGTCTGGGTTTGTCTGGGTGAGACTCAAGGAATTCCCTCACCAGGCGATCAGCATGGATAGGTATCGCCGGAACCCATGATCTCTCCTCAAGACCATACCCCTTCCAATGGACCAGGTACTGCAGTGACCTTTAAAGGGCCTTCCCGCGAATCTAAACTACGGGCGACTTCATTTCTAACTCCCCCCTCTATGCAAACGGGAGAAGGGGTCTAGAGGGCGTAGTTCACAGGCTGAATATACCTCTTACGAAGTGCACCGACGGACAACGTTATGTAATACAGAGAGAAGAGGTTAATTTCAGCTGAAAAAGCCACCGGTTAGCCATCTTCTGAGCCACATATGGACGTTCAGGTACGGGTTTGGGGGGCATAGTTCACCAGGAGGAACGAGTTGGGAACCTTAGCCCGCGCGCAAAACATTCACAAGATGCCGCATAGGCCTCAATGCCTGGCACAGCTGCTTCCAGATAGAACATTAAAGCCTGCACATCATATTGCCCAGCTGGTAAGGAGACATCTGTCAACAAAACCGTTGTCCCCACCTGACTAATTTCCCTGAATTCCAGTCAAACACTGGATTATGTTTCTGAAGCTAGGGCAGCCCTAAAACCACATCAGCGGGCAGCCTCTCCATGACGAATAGAATACACTTTTCAATATGTATGGATCCGACCACAATCTCCACTCAGGGGTACAATAATTGGGATTTCGCCCCGAGCTAGTGGGGTGGAGTCAATAGCCACTACCCCAGCGAGTCAGATAGCGGTCTACAAGGTAGGCCTAGCGTTTGGCGAAAGACGCATCAACAAAAAATTTGAAGCTGATCCAAATCCCAAACGCACTCCCAGAACCGGACAGCGACAAGTATGAAATCTTAACTGGTAGCAAACAACTTATTAGATACAAATAGGAAATACCTGCTCGCCTAGGTGATCCTCCTGCTGACCACCTAGGGGGTTGGTGTCTTTCCGACCTGGTCTTTCCGTTGGAGCATTCCCGAATTCGTGTCCTCTTCTCCACAGTAGAAGCCCAACCCTAGATATGACGAGTAAAGCCTACGGTCACTATCCGCAATGACAGAAAAAGCCCCTACTTGCATGGGCTCCTCTGGGTTTTAAGTCGGAAAACAACGGGTTTAGGGGTGACCATTGTGTGGACCATCCGGGAGGGGAACAATTTCCTGCCCTCTCTCCATAAAACGTCTGTCCAGACGAACGGGCCCCTGCCATGGCCTCATCTAAAGTACCAGGGGTAGGTAAGCCACCAATAAATCCTTCAAAATGGTCAGCTAACCCTAATCTAAAACTGGCATCTGAGAGCTGCGTCGTTCCACCCCCGACGGAATGCACCAGCGACGAAATTAGGATAAAAACTCCTCCACAGTATTCTCACCCTGCCTCAAGGTGGTCATCTGAGCCTTGGCCACATGATCCCTATCTGGGTCATTAAAGAGTACCCCTAAAGCGGCAAAGTACCTGTCCACAGAAGACGTTCAGGAGATCAAAGCGGGAACGAAAAAGCCCACTCCTGGGGGGGGGCCCCCGCAGTAAGGACATAACAATTCCCCCCTTTGTTCCTCATTCCCTGAGGTAAGTGGGCGGAGCCTAAAATACAGGCGACAACCCTGTCTAAGTGCCACAAAGGCCTTCCTGTTACCTGCGAACCTGTCAGGCAACTGGATCGGGGTTTCCACCGAGGGGGGAAGGTAATGCAGGGACCCTCTAACTTGGGGTAGCCTCCGTTTTTTTCTACCATCGCGCCAGATCCTGGACTAGCTGGGGAAGCCCCTGCATCTGCTCTAACCAGAGCTGTCATGGGGTCCAAGGATGGTAGAGCAGTAACGGTTTCGGGCCCGTTTATAATGTCACGTTTAAGGGGAAATGCAGTGAGCCCTAACTGGAACCCAGCCCACTGTCCCTGCCTATTGACGTGCTTTCCCTAGGCGGCAGATGGCAACTGGGTGACAGTCCCTGCGCTTTCTAAAGTGTGGGTCAGTCAGAACAAGAATATCAGACAGTCCGGGTCAATATCAAATAGGAACGCCAAAGCCACAAATCAGAACCAGAGGGATAAACGTAAACAAGCCGAGGTCAAAAGCCAAACGGAAGCGAAGCAAAAATCAGGAGACAAGCCGGGGTCAGGAGAACAGCCGAGTAGGTCAGTACACAGATAAGCAAAACACAATAAACCGAACAATTTCACGAGGTAGCCCGGAATATCACAGGCACAGCACCCAGCCTTCAGGGAGTTTAAATGGGATTCCTGGATACCGCCCCTGCAGCTGATTGGAGCAGCCTCCGGGTCCTCCCATTGGCTGGGACATTGGCTGTCAGGAGTAGCTGGGCCCCTGTCACTCACAGAGTTGTCAGCAGCATGTGTATCAGGGTGGGATCGTGCATCAGCTTGCTGCAGCCCGTGATCCCCCCCCAAGCCTGAGCCCAGCTTAGCCCCTGACAATAAAGATAATCTTTACTGAGTTAATTCCAAAAAAGTGTCTTCTTCAAGCCTAATATTCCATGCTATCTTAAAGGTTTGGATGAAACATGGCTTAAAACGGAACCCTTCCCTAAAGGCCTTCATTTTAGGAAAACTATATTTCAAAAATTTGCCCTCTGTACATGGGAAGTGCTTAAAGAGTCCCCTATCCCCAAATTTTTTTACTTTTGTTTTTAAAAGAAAAAAAAAAAAATATTTTTTTTTAAATTAAGTCATTAAAAAAAGGCATCCTAAATGAGAAAAAAACGCCTTTTTGGGGTATGTGATAATATGCTAATGACCGACTTCACTCAAAGCGCACCGGCCTCACGAAACGTCAGGCATCCTCTGCTTTAAGATGTCATTTGTTTTGCATCATGGGGTGTGCTTATCCTGGAGTTCAGAAAAAGCCATTTCCACAGAAAAGGGGAGAGCCTAAAATTTAGCACCCTTGAGCACTGTGTCCATTCAGTGAAGCCGGCACCGCAAGCGATCGTTATGTAGCAGGGATACCTTGCTCAGCTGTCCAGGGGGAAATTTACGGCGCGTTTTGATCCCCCCTGTTTTTTTCTTTAGATAAGTACTGTATAATGTACCGAATTTAAAAAATATATAGGGGAAGTGGGGCAGCAGCATAGTTGTCAAAAGGGTCTTGCACAGGCGTAACTTTGTGCCCTGTACACCCCAAACCCTTCTGTGAGCTTTTGTTTTACAACTTCAGAAGCCAGTTTAGAGCACACACCTGCTGACCTCGATTTAAATTTGATACAAAAACACAGCCAAAAGGGACCCCGTTTTGCAGCAGAAAAATTAATCTTTCAGCTGTCAATGATTCCTGACTATGCCTTCAAACAGGGTTTGGTTTCCCAAAAAGTAAAAGATTATACCTTTCCAGGGGTTTCCCTTTTTTGGGTTCTTTGCACAGAAATGTAATAGCCAATAGTGTAGTAGTAAAATAAAGTAACTTGAATATCTATCTTCTAAAATATAGTAGATAGATAGATAGATAAAAATAGATGAACATGAAAATTATTATTTGTGTGTAATAGATTTTTTTTGGTTTTGTAATATTTCATTAAGTGCTACAGTATTAGTTTAAATTGAAATTTATAACATCAAAAATTTTTAATTTGTTAAACATATCAAACTTGTGTGCATTTAGTATGGTGTGTATGTGTGTAAAAATTTGCGTTTTATTCTGTGTGTGCGTTTTTTATATAATATATTAAATTAATATATAAATTATATTATATAAAATTTTAATTAAATGCATTTTAATTTTCATTACAATAACGTAAAATTGTATGTACGTGGGTTATGTAAATATGGGGTTAAATACTGGTTTCTAGTGTGTTTATGCCTTTGGTAGTGAGCATCAGTGTTCGGGAAAATACTTTGGGGGAAAATTTTTAAAAACAAAATCTTATGACTGAAGTATTTTAAAAACAAATACTAAATACTTTAATCCCGAAGTATTTTAAATACGAATATAAATACTACTTCAAAAGTTTTTTCCCAAATACTAAAATACTTGAAAAATTGAAACAAGAATTTAATAAAAACAAAAATGGTTTCAGAGGTCCTTTAGCCCACTAGGATTAGCATCTACCCTACAGATATGTGTCCGACATTGTGTCCGACTCCTTTAGAAGATGTCTGTTACATGGAGGAGAGGATGCTACAGTAAAGAGAAACATACAGGTACCTTCCTTTAGTTACTATGCCTATTAATGTCAGGCATTTGGGGATATTAATTTAGTTTCAGTCAACTCCATGTGCTTCCATTTAATAGCAGTTAACCCCATCATGTCCCTCATATTAACCCCTGTGTGCCCTATATATATGGGTTACTAATATGTGAGGACACATGGGGGTACTAATAAAGGGCTTAATTATGAAGATACCTAATTATTACCTCCATGTCTCTCACATATATCAGTAACTCTTATTTGAGGCACACAGGGGGTTAATGTGAGGGACATGATGGGGTTAACTGCTATTACTACGAGGCACATGGAGTTACTAAGCTGTAATGCACATGACCAGACTTTTTATCTGCAATGGTGGATTTCCCCCCTCAGCTTATACTCGAGACAATACGTTTTCCCAGTTTTTTGTGGTAAAATTAGGGGCCTCGGCTTATATCCGGGTCGGCTTATACTCGAGTATATTACGGTAATTTTACGGAATGGATTACGCGATCGGGATGATTAAAACGAAAAATAAATCACACTTCACTACAAGGCGGACTTGCGTTGCTGGAACGCGCTGGAATTTTCCCTCCTCTCGTCGCACCTCGCACGAGATACGAGAAATGAGAGTGATGACGTGACTCGCGCTGTTTTTTTTTTGTTTTTAAGTGCGGTGAGGCGGGTTATTTAAATTACAACATTTCTTTTGAATTTAGAAAGTAATTAAAATACTTAAAATACTTCCTAAAAGTATTTCAATTACAAATACAAGATACGGAATAAAAAAAGTATTTTGATTACAAAATACAAATACCTGACAAGTATTTTAAATACTATCTTAATTACTTGTATTTTAAATACTCCCGAACACTGGTGAGCATGTATACCTCTAGGAAATAAATTTGTATGCTTACATCTACATGGTAGATGTACGTGCCTATGTATACTGAGTGTTCATGTGTCTGTAATGTAGTTACTGTCAAAATTTGTTGGAATGTATGATATGTATGTGCAGTGTATGTCCCTACAAAGTGAACTTTTGATATACCTCCTCTTCAGCTGCACAGCTGATAAATGAAGTTACAGAGGGGCAGTAGTAGACACGCTATAAATATTATTTCAATAGGACACATCGGATAGTCATGCTGGCACTTAGGCTATATCTACATAGCACAGGAATACCGTCAGATTTTCGGTGGTTTCAGCATTTTGAATCAGCTGAAAATCCGATGGTACCTTGTGCTGCATAGACTGCAATGAAAAACCCATGCTGTAGTTTATACAGCACAGATTTTTTACCGCCGCATTAAAAATCTGGTGGAATATGCAACATGTTGTATATTCTGCAGGATTCTGGAGGATTGCTGTCGGATTCCTGTACAGTCCTGTACAATTGTGTGGGCCGATGGCAAATCTGAAAACCGACCAGGGTTTTTGCGCAAATCTGCAGCATAAATCACGATCCTGCTGTGCTGTGTGCACATATTTTTTAAAGCCAAGAAAAGACAGACGTCCATCCAGTTCAGCCTATTTTGCTAAAGTTTTGACCCAGAGGAAGGCAAAAAACCCAAATGCGGTAGAAGCCAATTGTCCTCATTTTAGGGAAAAAATTCCTTCCTGACTCCAATCTGGCAATCAGAATAAATCCCCGGATCAACGCCCTTTCTACAGAATCCTAGTCACTGTAACTTGTTATATTAATACATCTAGAAGTGTATCCAGTTCTAAAGAAAATATTAACTTCTCACATAAAAAATAAGCCCAAAAGAGACAATCACACAGTGTTTTTTGTGAGTTTTTATGTGTTTTTGTGTAGAATATCTACTGCATAACTTAATTACTGTGCCTTTCTGCACAAAAAACGCATACAAAACGCTCCATGTGAAAAGAACCCTAACACAGCTCCATTGACAGAAAAATAAAGGTGTTATGGCTCTTAAATATTGTAACATAAAAATGTGATTTTTTTTCTTTCACATTTTTTCACATTTATTCTTTCATTCTGACTCAAAAAAACAAAATGGAAGCTGTATTCACCCAAAAATGATACAGCAAAAACTACACCTCATCCCAAAAATAAGTTTCCAAACATCTCAATTGACAAAAAAATAAAAGACAAGGCTCTCAAATATGGCAACATAACAAGTATGTGTGTGGGTTTTTAAAGTTATGTAATAACAGTAAAACCTAAAAAGCAGTATAAATTATATATCATTGTAAATGTATCAACCCACACAACAAAATCAATATGTAATTCGCACTGTATGCCAATAAGGGCATGAAAAGACATTGCTATCTTTTTTTTTTTTTATCTTGCCACCCAATAAATGTAATTGAAGTGATCAAAATTTCACATGCACCCCGGAATGGTACCAAAAAATTATATGGTATTATATACACACCTTATACTTACCTGGTACAAATAACTTTTAAAACCTTGCACTAAGCTGACTGCTGTGCCCTATTGGATGGACTATAATTTAATTGTACTGTGGAGCACTGATCCCACTGCTGATAGAAGGCTCTCACACCCAGTATTGCAGTGCACAAACTTGGAATTCTAGCACATACAAACTGGGAAACAAGGCCCTTTGCCTGTTAAACTGCCAACCCCCAAGATGGCTGCTCCCCACGCGTTTTCAAAATGGGTTCCTTC
>JAODAL010017895.1:0-76342 GCA_025379985.1 Phyllomedusa bahiana | reverse complement strand
GTTGCCGTTTATCAGGACACTGTATGACATTTTTTAGACATTAAGTGGATTACACAATTTATAATGAGACTCATGCTATCTGGACACTCTATGGATAACTTGTATGAGCACTGGTTACACAGTTTATCTGGAGACTAATGCTATCTGGGCACTCTATGGGTAACTTGTATGAGCACTGGTTGCACAGTTTATCAGGACACTGTGTGATACTACCTGGACACTATATGGATAACTTGTATGAGCAGTGGTTTATCAGGACTCTGTGATACTATCAGGATACTATACAGATTACTTGTGTGATCAATGGTTGCTCGGTTTATCATGGCACTGTGTGATAGTATCTGGACACTAATATATATATTATATATATATATATATATATATATATATTACTTGTATGAGCACTGGTTGCACAGTTTATCAGGAGACTGATACTATCTGGACACTATATAGATTACTAGTATGAGCACTGGCTGCACAGTTTATCAGGACTCTGTGTGATACTATTTGGACACTCTATAGGTAACTTGTATGAGCACTAGTTGCACAGTTTACGGAGACTGATGCATCATGGAATATATGGATTACTTCTATGAGCACTAGTTGCACAGTTTATCTGGAGACTGATACTATCTGGACACTATATGGATAACTTGTTTGAGCACTGGTTGCTTAGTATATCATGGCACTGTGTGATACTATCTGGACACTGTGTGATGCTATCTGGACACTATATGGATAACTTGCATTAGCACTGGTTGCTTGGTTTATCAGGACTCTGTGTGATATTCTCTGGACACTGTGTGATACTATCTGGAAACTCTATAGGAAATTTGTATGAGCACTGGTTGCACAGTTTATCATGGCACTGTGTGATACTATCTGGACACTGTGTGATACTATTTGGACACTATATAGATTACTTGTTGAATGGTGCAAGTTTATCAGGACTTGTGTATATATTGGAACTTATATGTAACTTGTTTGAGCCTAGTTGCACAGTTTATCAGGACTCTGTGTGTACATCTGGAACTCTATAGTAATTGTTTGGCACTGGTTGCACATTTATCATGGACTGTGTGACTTCTGGACACTCTATATGTAACTTGTTTGAGCACTAGTTGCACAGTTTATCAGGACTCTGTGTGATACTTTCTGGACCCTATATAGATTACTTGTATGAGCACTGGTTGCCCAGTTTATCAGGACTCTGTGTGATACTATCTGGACACTCTATCTGTAACTTGTTTGAGCACTCGTTGCTCATGTTATCATGGCACTTTGTGATACTATCTGGACACTCTATATGTAACTTGTTGAGCATGTTGCTCGTTTAGGACTCTGTTGATACTATGGACACCTATTGTAACTTGTTTGAGCACTGGTTGCACAGTTTATCATGGCACTGTGTGATACTATCTGGATATTATATGGATAACTTATATGATCACTGGTTGCTTGGTTTATCATGGCACTGTGTGATACTATCTGGACACTATATAGATTACTTGTTTGAGCACTGGTTGCACAGTTTATCAGGGCACTGTGTGATACTATCTGGACACTCTATATGTAACTTGTTTGAGCACTGGTTGCTCGGTTTATCAGGACCCTGTGCGACACTTCTGTGTATGGTCAATGAATTCCATATTTATGAGGTTGCTCCACGGCGCTATATGAAAACCGCTAAATAAATGAACCCATTCATCAGAGGACCGTATGACAGCACAGTTATTTGGGACTCGTATTGTGTGATGCATGGAGCATGACAAGTATTATTGACCCTGTATTCTTCCTCAGAACTTGGTGAGGAATATAGACAGAAGTCCCTATGAATATTTCTGTACAGATAACAACATGTACTCACATGAAGGTCACCCAGTTGGCGCTCTCGCTAGCTAACTTGATCCACCACCGCCTGAGAATTATACTAAACCGAGGGTGGGGGGGGGGCAAGGAATACCTAAAATATAGATATAGTAGAAGTAGGCAGCGCTGAATAAACTATGCGTGGAGATGGAGATAGGGCGGCGGGACTCGGCTTTCGTGACAGATTGTGTGATCTCTACTTACATCCCAGCCATCCTTAACATTAAAAAAAAATGGTGATCCATCTCGAAGCGCTTGTTCCATCTTGGCACATCATTAATTTTAAAAAAGTTCTCCGGCGCAGGATCCGTCTCTTCCATTTGGCGTCCTGTTCTCACATGTGTGGAGACAAGTGGATACAAAGCCTATTTCCGTCTCCATGCAAGGATGCTCTTGTTTACATGCATTAACTTCAGACGCGGTGTTTGTCGTAGCGAAACACATAGGAGATGCAAAATACATGCAGATAAATAAAGGATGAGGCTACTGATTAGAGGAGAAGAATATCTCAGGTCCTCCCGACGACTGAACATAATCACATTGAATGTAATTACGCCGCTCTCTGATGTACACTTAACCACTCAATCATCGCAGCAAAGTCTAAAAGCTCAACAATCTGATTTTCTTTCATCTGCAAAGTGAAGCTTCGCTGCTTCTTGACCCGTTTTTTTGTTGACAACTCAAATGCAACAAATATGGGTTGAGCCAGACAAGTGCTTGAAATGAGAAGGCCTGACATATTAAATTAGCCCAGATCCTTTTGAGGTGCTCTCTCCTGGCTTAAACCGTAAGAGCATCCTGTACAAGGAAGATCAATTTATAAAAAGGATTAGAACTTTCTACTTTGATGGGAAAAAAAAAAAAGAAAAGAACGCAGCCAGGCTTAAAGAGAAGGAACGAAACAATCTCCAAGACAGAAGAGAGGAAACCGCACATGCCCCATCTCTTCTGATATATCGGGCCAAATAAAAACGGCAGATAATTCATTGATCTCCCCAATGGCTTGTGGGAAGGGGCTCTTAGCAGAGATTACCCCTGTGGGTCCCACACACAACAGATTTCTCAGCGGATCCATTAGCTAACACCATGGTCAGGCTCGGACTGGCCAACAGGGGAGAAGGGGAAACCGCCGATGAGCCCCTGGGCTTGGTGAGGCCCTAGAAATGGAATCCCGGAATGATACATTTTATATAAATAAAATATACAAAAATCTGAAACATCCAGATCTAAGCAAAAAACCACAACATAATGGTCACCAAATAACACCGCTACACACAACCAGAATCCCAAGGCCAAAATTACCAATCATTCCTTTAAGACCAAATACTGCCACACAATGATCACATATCACCACAATATAGTGACTGAATAATAACCCCACACCATAACCACATATCACCACCACATAGTGGCTGAATAATACCACAACACCATGACCACATATCACAACCACATAATGACTGAATAATACCACCATACAATGACCACATATAACCACCACATAGTGACTTAAAAATGCCACAACACCATGACCACATTTCACCACCACATGATGACTGAATAATACCACCACACTGTGACCACATATAACCACCACATAGTGACTTAATAATACCACAACACCATGACCACATTTCACCACCACATAGTGACTGAATAATTCCTCCACTTCATGACCACATATCCACACCACATAGTGACTGAATAATATAATCATATCATGGCCACGAATTACAACATGGTGAATGAATAATACCGCCACACCATGACCACATATCTCCACCACAGAGTGACTGAATAATACCACAACACCATGATCACATATCACCAACACATACTGACTGAATAATACCTGAATAATACTTCATTTCATTTAGAAAGGTAGAAAGCAAGAGTCTTGTACAGTAGCCGTAGGATGCTCCTCAAGAATCAACTTAACTGGTGAAATAATAAACTCCACACGTGGGCTCCCCGAATAAAATAAACTGGTGGGCAAAAGAATCAACTCCACTGATGGGCCCCAATAATCAGCTCCACTGTTGGACCCTGAGAATCAACTTCACTGGTGGGCACCAAGAATCAACTCCACTTGCGGGCCCCGAGAATAAGCTCCACTGGTGGACCCCAAGGATCAACTCCACTGGTGGACCACAATGATCAACTCCACTGGTGGGCCCAGAGCACTACCTCCACTGGTGGTCAAAGAATCAGCTCCACTGGTGGTCACAAGAATCATCTCCACAGGTGGGTCCAAGAATTATCTCCACTGGGGGGCCCAAGGACTCAACTCCATTGGTGGTCCCAGGAATCATCTCCACTGGTGATCCCAGCACACAACTCCACTGGTGACACCAAGAAACAACTCCACTAGTGGGCTCCCAGTATGAAATTATACTGGTGGGCCCCAAGAATCAAGTCCACTGTTGAGCACTAGGCTCCCAGTCTGACTCTGTATTGTATTATATAACAATAGTGCAACATGTGAACCCAGCCTCATGTGGTTCCATATGTTCTATTTGTGCATCTTCTGGTGCATTTTACATACATTTTCAGGCAAAAAACACAGTGGACAAATATCAACCAGATGACTAAAAGGAAATATAAAAACACTATATAAAAATATTGAAAGACTTATTTTATGGCTTTTTCTTTTTTTTTCTTTTTGGAGGAAAAAGATGGGAGTGATACATTGTATGTACTGGAAGATTAAATTGCAAGCCTCTGTTTTCGGGGAAGATGGGAGTGATACATTGTGTGGATTGAAAATTTGATTGTGAGCTCCTGGGATCAGGTATGATGGGAATGATACATTGTGTGTGATATAGAGATTAGATTGCAAACTCCTGTGTCAAGGATGATGGGAGTGATACATTGTATGTGATAGGGAGATTAGATTGTGAGTTCCTGGTGTCAGGGATGATGGGAGTGATACATTGTGTGGGTTAGGAGATTATATTGTGAGCCCCTGTGTTCGGGGAAGATGGGAGTGATACATTGTGTGGATTAGGATATTAGATTGTGAGTTCCCGGGGTCAGGGATGATGAGAGTGATACATTGTGTGGATTAGGATATTAGATTGTGAGTTTCCGGGGTCAGGGATGATGAGAGTGATACATTGTGTGGATTAGGAGATTAGATTGTGAGTTCTTGGAGTCAGGGATGATGGGAGTGACTACAATCTGTGTACATGTAATTTCAGTCTCTGCTTATTGAATAATTTAAAAAATGTGATTTTAAGAAAGTTCTCATCTTTCTCATAACCCGGAGCGCCGCAGTCTTGTCAGCGCCGGGCGAGGAGAGCACTTAAGCCTGTGAAGGATTCCTCCATGAAAGCGACATGACGGCAGAAAGGAAACACTTCTGACTCTTATGATTTTGCATTAAAAGTTAAAGAGTGGAACTGTAAACATAAACTAATTTTGGTAACGAGGTCGTCATTGTAACGAGGCCGTATTTACACAGACCCTCTAATGCGGCCGTTAAACTCAACAGCCCAATAATCGTTCAGTACAAATAGAGGAAATAGACTCCCATCATTCATCGACTGATTACACACGAACAAAGCCTGCCGAGTGAAGACAAGGATCCCAGCTCATCCTGTGCCCCGACCGTAACGGACCCTATTCTCCAAAACTGTAATGTGCCCTCCTGTTCCCTTACCCCTAAATCTTATCCTGAACCCCCGACACTGTAATGTGCCCTCCTGTTCCCTTACCCCTAAATCTTATCCTGAACCCCCGACACTGTAATGTACCCTACTGTTCCCTAACCCCTATCCATAACCATTACCCTAAGCCCTCTTACACTGTTGTGTGCCCACCTGTTCCTTTACCCCTAAATCTTATCCTGGACCCTGACACCATAATGTGCCCACCTGTTCCCTTACCCCTAAATCTTATCCTTTGCCCCCGACACTGTAATGTGCCCGCCTGCTCCCTTACCCCTAAATCTTATCCTGAACCCCTGATACTGTAATGTTCCCTCCTATTCTTTTACCCCTAAATCTTATCCTGAACCCCCAACATTGTAATTTGACCTCCTGTTCCCTTACCCCTAAATCTTATCCTGAACCCCCAACACTTTAATGTAACCTACTGTTCCCTAACCCCCTATCCATATCCTTTACCCTAAGCCCTCTTACACTGTTGTGTGCCCTCCTGTTCCTTTACCCCTAAATCTTATCCTGGACCCTGACACCATAATGTGCCCGCCTGTTCCCTTACCCCTAAATCTTATCCTGAACCCCTGATACTGTAATGTTCCCTCCTATTCCTTTACCCCTAAATCTTATCCTGAACCCCCAACACTGTAATGTAACCTACTGTTCCCTAACCCCTATCCATAACCTTTAACCCTTTAACCAAAGCCCTCTTACACTGTTGTGTGCAATCATGATCCCTAATCCTTACTTCTAAATCTTATCCTGAACCCCTGATACTGTAATGTGCCCGCCTGTTCCCTTACCCTGACCCCTAACTCTCATCCTGAACCACTGACACCATAATGTACCAGTTTCCTAACCCCTATCCATAACTTTTACCCTGAGCCCCCTTACACTGTTGTGTGTCCTCCTGATCCCTAATCCTTACTTCTAAATCTTATCATAAGCCCCCCGACCGTAATGGACCCTCCGCTTCCCCAACACTGTAATGTACCCGTCTGTTCCCTTACCTTTACCTTAAATCTTATCCTGAACCCCTGACACTGTAATGTGCCCTCCTGTTCTCTAACCCCTTATCCATAACTTTTACCCTGAGCCCCCCTTTCACTGTTATGTGTCCTCCTGACCCTAATCCTTACCCCTAAATCTTAATATAAGCCCCCCGACTGTAATGGACCCTCCTCTTCCCTGACACTATAAAGTGCCCTCCAATTCCCTAACCGCTACCCCTTAACTTTATCCTGAGGCAAGGCAGTGGTGGTCTTGGAGGTGTTTGGGGTCGTTATCATGTTGGATACTGCCCTGAGGCCCAGAAGGGAGGGGATCATGCTCGGCTTCAGGATGTCACAATACATGTTGGCATTCATGGTCCCCTCAATGACCTGTAGCTCCCCACAGCCGGCAGCGCTCATGCAGCCCTAAACCACATGGCAAAGTGGGCGCTTCCAAAGGACTAGACAAAAATGACAACTGGCACTAAAACAAACCGAACTGAGACGCTGTGTAGTGATCTCCAAAGACGCTGAAAAGACCATTTATATAAATAAGTATGTGATGAACACAGAAAGAGTCAGAGCCAACTTAACAGCATTATGGGCCCCTGGGCAGAGCACTGCAGTGGCCTCTGCCCAAATACAAGACATCACACTTGGCCATGCCTCGAGCGCCCCCCAAGCACACACCACTTATGTGTAGACACAGGCAGCCTGCAGCCTACAAGACTATTTGGCAGGGCAGGGAGCCTTGAGCTTCCTTCTTCACATGGTTTTTAACTGTTTGCACATCCTCAAAACATATAAACAGTTAAATAAACAAAACCAACCAATGTATCCAGGGTATGTTTCTTATTTTCCGATGACATACATACACCACCACTTGTGGCCCCTATACTTGTGGGACCCCCAGGCAACTGCCTAATGTGGCCACTGGAAAAGATGGCCCCACAATGTAATAGGTTCATCAGGGAGACACCATTAAGCAGTGTGTGCAATAGATGCAGATGCTGTCAACTGAAATATCACCATATAATACCCATAATATGATTAGATGGTATAACACCGCCTAATCTGGGGCACAGACATGCAGTACTCGCCAGGCTGTGGTCACGTATACAGCCCACACCACCAGGCCCGGCCGATATAAGGCCAATCCTGCAGGATGAGGCACGGGGTAAGGCGTGCGATGGTGTAAGGTAACGCTCCCACTAGGACGCTATAGGTTGCATTTGCTCATAGTCGGTGGTGTCTACGTTCATATATGGGGGTGAGCTCTCCTTGAAATTGAAGCCCACATTGATTTGTTTGCAGCACGTTCATCATTATTTTTGGCACAAATTGCAGCAAAATTGTGGTGCAGCTGCCTTGATAAATGTGCCCCCCGTGTACAAACCACAGGTCTGTGCAGAGGCGGAATCATGTATCATTGGAAAACAACCCAATTGCTCCATGGAGAAGGTGGATCTCCACCGCGCCACCTCCACGTCCTCCACTGTGAACAGGTGCAGAATACTGATGAACAATTGCGCACACATGAAGGAGGCAAGAACAATCACCATTCCTGTGTTTCAAAGGGGTGTGTCCCTGCCCATCCTGACATTGTCCAATCAGAGCTGATAATGTATGCTTGGATACACCCCTTTGAACACTGCAACGGTAACACCCAGCTGACTGATTCAGTAAGACATTTCCCTTTCCCCCTATCACCTGCAAGCCATGTGACAATCATTGGCCACATGGCCTCACTGAACCTTACATCAGACTTAGTAGGTGTGCTTTGAAGCCAGGCTCAGCTCAGGAACACTTCCCTGTAGTGGGAATGACCTGAGCAGAAAACGCTCTGGCTGTATTCACTCCTGCCAGCCTATAGTTTGCAAGTGAATAGAAGACTATTACATTAGAGTAATTATAGGGGAGGGGGGGGGCTCTTTGTTTGTCTTGAGTCCTGCTGGCACAACTTAGTAATGGAAGCAGAGGACAGCAGTTTAGAGCTGGGTGGTTGTGTACTGCAGTTATACACAGTGACTCATGAGTCCTAACTATTATCATTATCATGCCTGTGAGTACAGAGCTGGGGGGATTACAAACATATGTCAGCACAATGTCTAGCAGTGATGAATGTGGAGGGAAGTCCTATTGCAATGTAGTTGAGAGTTGTAGGAAAGAGATGCAGGAGAACTACTGACACTTCAACAAGGAGGAAGTTTCACAGCAAAAATAGGATGTATAATAGATGAATAAGGAGTATAAAGAAAAGAAACACATAAAGGTAGTAGAATATCTTTACTTCTCCAAATAAATTCTGTTTATAGTGTTCTATGAAATCTATGAAGTCCAGTCCAGGATAAAAAAACGTGTGAATTAAAAAAAAAATTAAAATATAAATATGCAAAAATGATTAAAATAAATGCCATTTTTATAAGCCAAAAACCCCTGTGTGTGAACAAAGCCTTAGTGAAAGATTTTCTCCACTTGTTTCTTATAACGGAGACATTCCCAAATCCATACTCTCCCATACCATATATATAAATATACTATGGCAGAGTGAACTTAGGAGCTACATGTCACCAAGGGTATCAGAACTTGGTGGGGTAAGAGCCATCCATGTATGTTGTCAGCAAAAGTAGGTGATTGGCATCCGATCTTTCGTATGGCTGTTCCAGCCAATCCAGGACAGCTCTTACTGGGAGTAGGCAAAGTGTTGAGTGGGTGTCTGCTCCCCATGTTCCAGTTCCTGTTGTATGTATGTATGTATGTATATATATATATATATATATATATATATATATATATATATATATATATATATATATATATATATATGGCAGAGGGGCTTTAGGAGCTACATGTCGCCAGAGCATAGTATATATATATATATATATATATATACTCACGGCCACTTTATTAGGTACACCATGCTAGTAACGGTGTTGGACCCCCTTTTGCCTTCAGAACTGCCTCAATTCTTCGTGGCATAGATTCCACAAGGTGTTGCATCGATGCTCAATTGGTACCAAGGTCCAAAAGAGTGCCAAGAAAATATTCCCCACACCATGACACCACCACCACCAGCCTGAACCGTTGATACAAGGCAGGATGGATCCATGCTTTCATGTTGTTGACGCCAAATTCTGACCCTACCATCCGAATGTCACAGCAGAAATCGAGACTCATCAGACCAGGGCAACGTTTTTTTCCAATCTTCTACTGTCCAATTTCGATGAGCTTGGGCAAATTGGAGCCTCAGTTTCCTGTTCTTAGCTGAAAGGAGTGGCACCCGGTGTGGTTCTTCTGCTGCTGTAGCCCATCTGCCTCAAAGTTGGCCGTACTGTGCGTTCAGAGATGCTCTTCTGCCCACCTTGGTTGTAACGGGTGGCTATTTGAGTCACTGTTGCCTTTCTATCAGCTCGAACCAGTCTGCCCATTCTCCTTTGACCTCTGGCATCAACAAGGCATTTCCGCCACAGGACTGCCGCTCACTGGATGTTTTTTCTTTTTCGGACCATTCTCTGTAAACCCTAGAGATGGTTGTGCGTGAAAATCCCAGGAGATCAGCAGTTTCTGAAATACTCAGACCAGCCCTTCTGGCACCAACAACAACCATGCCACGTTCAAAGGCACTCAAATCACCTTTCTTCCCCATACTGATGCTCGGTTTGAACTGCAGGAGATTGTCTTGACCATGTCTACATGCCTAAATGCACTGAGTTGCCGCCATGTGATTGGCTGATTAGAAATTAAGTGTTAACGAGCAGTTGGACAGGTGTACCTAATAAAGTGGCAGGTGAGTGTATATATATATATATATATATATACACTCAATAAAGCAGAGACAGTGTGAATAACAAAGGAACAATAAACTCTGTTTATAGTGTTCTATGAAGTCTATGAAGTCCAGGATAAAAAAATGTGTGAATTGAGGAAAAAAATTAATTAAAATGTAAATATATATATTGCAAAAATGAATCAAGTAAATGCCATTTTTATAAGCCAAAAACCTCTGTGTGTGAACAAAGCCTTAGTGAAAGATTTTCTCCACTTGTTTCTTATAACGGAGACATTCCCAAATCCATACTCTCCCATACCATATATATATATATACTATGGCAGAGTGAACTTAGGAGCTACATGTCACCAAGGGTATCAGAACTTGGTGGGGTAAGAGCCATCCATGTATGTTGTCAGCAAAAGAAGGTGATTGGCATCTGATCTTCCGTATGGCTGTTCCAGCCAATCCAGGACAGCTCTTACTGGGAGTAGGCAAAGTGTTGAGTGGGTGTCTGCTCCCCATGTTCCAGTTCCAGTTGTATGTATGTATATATATATATATATATATATATATATATTATATATATATATATATATATATATATATAAACATACATACATACAAACTATTTATATACAATGGCAGAGTGGCTACATGTCACCAGAGCATAGTATATATCTATATATATATATATATATATATATATATATATATATATATATACTCAATAAAGCAGAGACAGTGTGAATAACAAAGGAACAATAAACTCTGTTTATAGTGTTCTATGAAGTCTATGAAGTCCAGGATAAAAAATGTGTGAATTGAGGAAAAAAATTAATTTAAATGTAAATATATATATATTGCAAAAATGAATCAAGTAAATGCCATTTTTATAAGCCAAAAACCTCCGTGTGTGAACAAAGCCTTAGTGATAGATGTTCTCCACTTGTTTCTTGTAACGGAGACATTCCCAAATCCATACTGTCCCTCAAAAATCAAGTCCATATAAAAGCGAGAATCAATTTCACCCTCCACGTGCCCGGTGTCACTTTGATGAATGGGCGGTATCTGCGGAGCATCATGCGCCGTCTATACCCAGATCTATCAATATGTGACTATACATCACTTTAATTACCCTCCTCGCCACAGAGCGGCCGCGGACCAGATTCCATGCAGGAAACCTGTTGCTACGTCTCCGTATTTCTGCCGAGCCGGAGTGTAACAAACACTCATTAGCGGCGGTGGCAGTGAGCTGGTGCCCGACGCTCGCATATTAATGAACAATGCTTATTAACATTTATTGCTCCTACGTTTCCTCAAGATGGGAACATTGAAATTAGAAACTGGGCAATATAAGTGTCAGGCGGATTTACGTCCTCACCCACAACTGTGTGAATCCCTAATGCCACTGTCTGCTCTCTGGCTGGCATGGAGGTGCCAGGCGCCGAATGTGGGGAGACAATTACACACCAGAACCCAAAGCAGAAGCCGCAATCACGTTGTCTTAGGAGGAAATTTCAGTAAGTGAATTTTAACGTCAATTTAGGATTATTTAAATTTAAACTGTAGCCAAATCCAGGACTGTCTTATCCTTTGAATACACTAGGCAGTTGCCCAGGGGCCCCAGGAGCATAGGGGCTACATGTGGTTGGAGGTATGTCCTGGGAATCCATGGCACACGTTCTGGGTCCCTGGGTCATGGCACATGTTCTGGGTCCCCGGGTCAGCAGTGTATATTTAAAGGGGTTTTGCCACAAAGGCATTTCATGCCTGGTTTGTCCTACTTCAGTTTTCAGTTTGCTCAAAAGAGGAAGTGTATGATTTGTATGAACTGCAGATCATGTGACCCAGCAGGCTTGACATCACCATGCCTTTCTCCACAGTGTGCTCACTCTATTTAAACAAAGAGCTGTGGGTAGCTACATTGTAGCTGAAGTGGTTAGCACTTATGCCTTACAACAAAGGGGTCCTAGATTCAAATCCCTGCAACAGTCAAACATGTGGATTTTTTTTTCTCAATGCATATGTCTGATTGATGTTTCTTTTTATTTATTTGCACTGTTTGACTAATTACTAAGGAGTACAGAGGACGGGAGTAGAATGACAGCACCTGGGGCCAAACACTTGCTCAGCAATGAATGTGTGTGATTACTAAGGAGTACAGACTTTGGGAGTAGAATGACAGCACCTGGGGCCGAACACTCACTCAGCAGTGAGTGGGTGTGATTACTAAGGAGTACAGAAGACCGGAGTAGAATGATAGCACCTGGGGTTGAAGAATCACACAGCAGAGAGTGTGTGTGATTACTAAGGAATACAGAGGACGGGAGTAGAATGACAGCACCTGGGGTTGAAGAATCACACAGCAGAGAGTGTGTGTGATTATTAAGGAATACAGAGGACGGGAGTAGAATGACAACACCTGGGGCTGAACACTCTCTCAGCATTGACTGTGTGTGATTACTAAGGAGTACAGAGGACGGGAGTAGAATGACAGCACATGGGGTTGAATGCTCGCTCAGCAGTGAGTGTGTGTGATTACTAAGGAGGACAGAGGACAGGAGTAGAATGATAGCACCTGGGGTTGAACAGTCTCTCAGCGGTGAGTGTGTGTGATTACTAAGGAGTACAGAGGACGGGAGTAGAATGACAGCACCTGGGGTTGAACACTCGCTCAGTAGTGAGTGTGTGTGGTTACTAAGGAGCACAGAGGACAGGAGTAGATTGACAACACCTGGGGTTGAACACTCGCTCAGCAGTGAGTGTGTGTGATTACTAAGGGTACATTTGGACGGAGTAGAATGACAGCACCTGGGGTTGAAGGGCTCACTCGCAGTGAGTGTGTGTGATTACTAAGGAGTACCGAGGACGGGAGTAGAATGGGCAGCACCTGGGGTTGAACACTCGCTCAGCAGTCAGTGTGTGGGGATTACTAAGGAGTACAGAGGACAGGAGTAGAATGACAGCAAACCCGGGGTTGAACACTCGCTCGCAGTGAGTATGTGTGACTACTAAGGAGTACAGAGGACCCGGGAGTAGAAAGATAGACTTGGGGGTTGAACCACTCGCCTCAGCAGTGTGTGTGATTACTAAGCAGGGAATAGACTGGGCACTGGCTGCCTGAAAGGAGAGGTGATGTCTGAGCATGTGCGGCCAGGAAAGAGGAGCTCTCGTCATTGGTCTTATCCCTTGGACATGAGCTGTACACTATGGATCACTAAGGGAGCAACTAAAACAAAAACGGTGCAGAATTTTATAATTGGTGAAAGGTGAAAATGTTTATTATTTAATTTACAAGATTCTCACATCGATTTTACTTTGTGGCAAAACCCCTTTAGCTGTTTGCACATTCTGAGGATGTAAAGATGGTAAAACCAATGGAGGATCAGGAAGCCATGTTCTTCCTGCCCATAAGTCTTCTTTAGCCTCAGGCTGCCTTAGGCCATCCCCCTTAAAGGATGATTTTGGGGGCATTTTGGGCCCCGGGGGCCCTTTTTGGTGAGCCCTCAGCAAAAATGACACCCTTATTTGTATGGATTTATTTATATAAAGAATTTTATTTTATATTGTTACATCTATGAAGACAAGTAACTACACTGTCAGAGTGCTGCAAGAAGCTGGCCCTGAGTGTACATGGGCATGACTAGAGGCAGAGGGTGGTGCAACATCATGTGACTGGGCAGGACCCATGGGCCCATAATGCTGATAAGATGACTCTGTTCACACCCAAAGCTGTGTTTACAGCCTATTGCTTGTAAGGTCTCAAAAGGATTGAAAGGGATGGTCCCATCTCATACTTTAATGGTATATTGAAAGGATATGCCAGCAAAATGTGATAGGTGCCGGGCCCCCCCCTCTGGGAAACCCGAAACCAAATTTAGGGAAAAAAGGCCCCCGAAAATTCCCCCTTCACAATTTGGGGATTAGGCCCCAAAATCTCCATTTATTTATGGGGGTTCCCATTTTCGGGGAATGCTGTTTTTATCCTTTTTGGGGCTATGGGGTTCCCAGTAAAAAAGGGGGCGCTGTGTACTTTCCCTTTTTATTCTTTGGGGGGTTTCTTTGTTCAGGGGGGAGGCAGTGTTTCCATCTGTTCTATTTGGAAATTCCCCCGTATAGGGGAAGGGGGCTGTTTTTTCCTTCTATTCTATGGGGGAGCTCCCAGTACAGGGGGAGCGCTTTTGTTTTCATTCTGTTCTATGGGAGTTTCCAGTAAGGGGGAAAAGGGGGTTTGGGGGGTGTTCTTCAATTTGTTTTTGGGGGTTCCCAGTTTCAGGGGAGCGTGGTGTTTCCATTCGTTTATGGGAGTTCCCGGTAAAAGGGGGGCGCTGGGGTTTCTTTCCTTTTGTTCTAGGGGAGTTTTCCCCGTACCCGGGGAAGGAGCGCTGTGTTCTCCCTTCTCCCTTTAAAAGGTAGTTCCCCCTTTCAGGGGAGCCTGGGGTTCTCCCTTTTATTCTTGGGAGGGTTTCCCCGTAAAAGGGGGGCGCTGTGTTCTCCATTCCCGTTTCTATGGGGAAATTTCCCAATTCAGGGGGAAACAAATGTGGGGCCCCAATTTTTTTCTTTGGGAGGTTTCAGTTACCCGGGGAGCGCTGTGTTTCCCTTCTGCTCTATGATTGTTTTCCCGGGACAGGGGGTGGCTGTGTTCTTTCCCTTGCCCCCGGTTTTTTATGGGTTGTTCCCGTAAGGGGGCGCTGTGGGTTTCCAAATTTTTCTCTATGGGGTTCCCCGTTCAGGGGGGGCTTTTGTGTTCTCTTCATTTTGTTCTATGGGGGAAATTTCCCCGTACAGGGGGGGGGGGGGCTGGTTTTTCCATTCTGTTATTAGGAGTTCCCCGTTCAGGGGAGCGCTGTGTTCTCCATTTTGTCCCCTTTGGGAGTTCCCCGTACAGGGGAGCACTTGGGGTTCTCCCATTCTGTTATGGAGTTCCCAGTACAAGGGAGCACTGTGTTCTCCTTTTTCCTCTATGGGAGTTCCCAGTTAAGGGGGGAGCGCCGGGGGTTCTCTCCATTGGGGGTTTTTTTGGGAGTTCCCCCCGTACAGGGGGCACTGTGTTCCCCCATTGTGTTCTATGGGGGGTTCCCGTTCAGGGGGAGCGTTTTGGGGGTTCTCCAAAAATTGTTTTATGGGAGGGTTTTTTGTACAGGGGAGCGCTGTGTTCTCCATTCTGTTCTATGGGAGTTCCCAGTTCAGGGGGGGCTGTGTTCTTCCCTTCTGTTCTATGGGAGTTCCCATACAGGGGAGCGGGTGTGTTCTCCTTTTTTTTCTATGGGGAAATTCCAAAATACAGGGAAACGCTTGTTCTTTATTTGTTTTATGAGAGTTTCAGTACAGGGGGGGCGCCCGTGGGTTGTCCATTCTGTTCTTGGGGGTTTCCCGGGGACAGGGAGCGCTTTTGTTTTTCCATTTATTCTAAGGGGGTTTCAGTACCCGGGAAAAAAGGTTTTTGTTCTCCATTTTGTTCTAGGGGGGTTTTCCCGTTCAGCGGGAGCGCTGTGTTCTCCCATTCTGTTTTTATGGGGGGGTTCCCCGTTTCAGGGGAGAGCCTTTTTGTTATCTCCTTTTTGTTTTTATGGGAGTTCCCCCGTACAAACGGAGCGCTTGTTCTCCAAATTTTGTTCTATTGAAGTTCCCAGTAAAGGGGGGCACTGTGTTCTCCTTTTTGTTTTATGTGAGTTCCCAAATACAGGGGAGCGCTGTGTTTCCATTTGTTCTATGGGGTTAAACCCGTAAGGAGAGCGGGGTTTTGTTCTCCATTCTGTTCTATTGGAGTTCCCCGTACAGGGAAGGGCTGTGTTCTCCCTTCTGCTCTATGGGAGTTCCCAGTACAGGGGAGCGCTGTGTTCTCTCCATTCTGTTCTATGGGAATTCCCAGTACAGCGGAGCGCTGTGTTCTCCATTCTGTTCTATAGAAGTTCCCCGTACAGGGGGGCACTGTGTTCTCCATTCTGTTCTATGGGAGTTCCCAGTACAGGGGGGCACTGTGTTCTCCATTCTGTTCTATTGGAGTTCCCCGTACAGGGAAGGGCTGTGTTCTCCATTCTGTTCTATGGTAGTTCCCAGTACAGGGAAGGGCTGTGTTCTCCATTCTGCTCTATGGGAGTTCCCAGTACAGGGGAGCGCTGTGTTCTTCATTCTGTTCTATGAGAGTTCCCGGTACAGGGGAGCAAATGCTCAAAATATACACATTTTGTAAAAGTAAAAATTCTACATTACTAGAAAAAAACGGCCGAAATTAACTGAACTTATATACCGTGCATAAACAAAATAAATATTATTAATATATATGATTTATATAATGGGGCGTTAAAATAAATAATAATTATATAAATATTTAATTTTAACGTTTTCTGTAAATGTGAAAATTCTACGTTATCAGAAAAAAAAAAAGAGTCCAATATTTCCTGTAAGGGACACGAGCGCTGAGCGGCCAGGACACCATGGGGTTAAGTGTGGTATATGGAATAATGGGGATGTATGATGACCCTGGAGAGCGCAGGAACATGTGGCGGACCTCGCCGGCTCGTCCACACACTCAGCAGCTCCTGTCATAGAAGCATCATCTATAATGAAGGCCTCATCCCGGCTGTCTCTGCCGCGTCAGACCCTCGTCTCCGGCCCAGGCTTGGAGCACTTACTCTCAGTGAAGCCTCTGTTCAATTATTCATTCCCTAAAACTGTGCATTAAGTGGTGAAACCTGTGACGAGGGTCCGGCTGCGCGGCGCAGGGTTATGTTACCGCTGCTATCTGCAGATCACGGCGACGCCTGGGTCCGGTCATTGCTCAATATGGAACGTTCTACTCCAAAAAGCTATTCCTGGAAGCCCCTCGGGTGCAACGATGATCATGGATTCACCTTGCTCTCTATGTCCTCCCGCCATTATCAAACCTCTTGAGGGTCCCTCTGTTGGAGGCACAGTCCCTGTTTTTGACCCAAGTCCCCCAGTCCCTCTTTCATTGTCCCTCTTTTTCACTTCATAAATCAGTTTGCATCAATAAACTTGTTTTATTCTCCCAGAAAAAGTCTCTCTCTTGTTACTAACTAATAATAGATTGTAAGCTCTTGCGAGCAGGGCCCTCACACCTCGTGTCTCATCTGTAAGTAGCTTTTTTATAATGTAATGTCTGGTTTGTCTGTGCTTATACCCTCTACATTGAAAAGTGCTGCGGAATTTGTTGGCGCTATATAAATAAAGATTATTATTATTATAAGATTATTATTACTAATTGCTTATGAGGCTACAAATTATACTTTGTTTAATAGTTTTTGGTCATTTGGGCTATGAAGGGCTCTACGTTCAGATGATTGTGGGCTCATTTGTAATTGAAAAACAATACATTGTATAGATACATGGCCAAAAGGTATACATGCCTCCCAATGGACTACAAGCTAGAAAACAATATTTGGATTTGCACATCCAAAAACTTTTTGAAAAAAATGAGCCTTGGTGCACACTGTTGCAGCAGCAATATACATACACGTTCCAATATCAGCAGCAGCACACTAATAACTAAAAAAACTATCAAAAGGCACATAGGAATTTTTGAAAAAGCATTTCTGCCATTCATGATACATGAAAAATTCTTTGAGGTTCTTAGTTCACATTTTTGATCAAAACTGCCTAAGCCCACCTCCCATCAACAAGGGGACCTCAAAATGCAGGTGGGAACCTACACTAATGTTTCTCTGAAGTATGGAGGTCTGAACAGGCCCTAAAGAGAGGAAACGTTAGTGTAGGTTCCCACCTGCATTTTGAGGTCCCCTTGTTGATGGGAGGTGGGCTTAGGCAGTTTTGATCAAAAATGTGAACTAAGAACCTCAAAGAATTTTTCATGTATCCTAAATGGCAGAAATGCTTTTCCAAAAATTCCTATGTGCCTTTTGATAGTTTTTTTAGTTGATAGTGTGCTGCTGACATTGCAATGTGTATGTCCCAATGGAGTACAAGCGTCACTCTGTTGGGAGGCATGCCAGTATTGATCCCGACAGATCGGGCTCATGGACCAAAATCTAGAACAGTATCAAAAACTGACACCTATACAAGTAGAACCATAGAAAAGAGGAAGCAAAGAGAGAAAAGTAAGTTTATGTAACAACACAGCTCCGCTGATGTAACAGAGCTGAGGTCTTGATGTTATGCACCAGGCAGGGCGGCCCATCTCAGAGGCATAGGGGGTGCCCTAAATCAATTCCAGCCGGTGTTCCCCATCATTATTGTTTATCTTATATAGTTTTACAGGAGTGGACACAGCACAGGGCCCCCCTGCAAAGACATTGTTATATATACAGCACTCAATGAGCCCCGGATATACAGATAGGCAGGAAGTCTCTTGGCTTCCTGCTTCCCACAGCCACCAGTCGTGTGATCTCTGGGACCTGGTAAATTCAGGAGCTGCTTATCAGACCCAGATTAGCTTTTCAGTTAGTGCGGGGGCTGTATTTTTTTTCTGAGGGCATAATATGCAAAATAAAAAAAAAAATTAACACATAAACAAAAAAAAACAATTGTAATAAAATATTAAAAAGAAAAAACAAACCCTAAAACTTTTTAACATCTTTATATAAACGTGACAGAAAAGTGACAATTACAAAACTTCAGCACCACTTTTGCTGTTAAAAAAATAAAGAAAGAAAAGGATGTGAAAAAGAAACTTTTTACATTTTTTTTAACCATTTTCCTTCATATTTTTAGTAGAAAATAAAAAAAATAGTAAAAATAACAAGAAAATAAGAACTTGCAGATTATGTAAACAAGTTGTAAATAACTGAATGTGAGAAAGCGTTACAGAATTCAGACCCGGCTGTATTAAATGGGTTGTCTTACAACAAAGATTAGCTTTCAACATGTAGTGAACGGTAAATGAAGACTTTTCCAAATTCATGTCTCTTGATCTTTCCTTGGTCCAGAGATAAGAGATTTTATCTGCTCTCAGTGCACACAGGTTTCTCTGGTTACCGTCCTGCTCTCTCCTTCTCCCTATCTTCTCTGAAAACAGGAAGAGACGTCACCACAGGTCGGAGCACAGGACGCCGGAAGCTTGAGTTCCAACAAACAAGGGAACGTAATTACTTTTCAGTTTTTACTTTGAGCTCTGAAGCTCTCTGCACTATAGATAAGACGTCCTGCTCTCTTGTCAGTGCAATTAGAACAGCTGGGAATACGAAGCTGATATGTTAACCACTGCTATAGTACCACCCACATCATAACCAGGAAAAGACAGGAAACATGAATCTGAAGCTGATTTTGGCTCTGTGAAACAACATGTGAGAGAACCCTTTTAAGGAAAAGAAAAATTAGCCTGGTCAGGAAGACGGGGGCAACAATCTGGTTAAAATAGTAGAGATCACAATGCACATCCCATGTAAGGTCCAGCCAGGGCCGGGACGATGGGTAGGCTCGGGTAGGTGACCGCCTAGGGCGCCACTTCATCCCAGGCAGAAAAGGGTTGCGCAAGGAGGCATGGAGAGGGCTGAATTTTCCTTTTTGGGGGGGGCGCTTTGTGCATTATTTGCATAGGACACCAGAATACCTTGTCCCATGCCTGGGTCCAGCTTAGTCCCTGCTCCATTGTTGAATAAGTCTATGCTTGATGATGAGACCTATGTGACGTCCGCCCTAAGCTGTTGTCACCTAAAAAGTTTTGCATGAAATCATAATAAGTTGGAAACAAAGATAAAATGAAGAGGATGAGTCAAGGCTCCCAGTTGCCAGTTATTTCTGAGTTTCAGGAGCAGATGTAGCTAGTTGCCATGTCAGGTTCTTGAGTACTTGTTTAGTGGAGATCAGGCTCGGCGAGGGGCGAACATTTTTTTGGCAGCTTTAACTTGGTTTTATTTATTTTCCTCTAACTGAATGTATGATCAACGAGCGCCAGCGTGAATATAATTAGCTCAGAATACGGGGTCTTGTCACTTCCCGTTACTCAGGTGTACAATCAAGAATTGGTGGAGAGAGCTGTACTAATGACCCCCTGCGGGAGCCTCTGCTGGGGTCGGGCCTATTTGCAGAAGTAATAGTGATAACATTTCAGTGAGAACAGACTTTTTCTGAGACAATCTCGAGCTCAGCGAGCGATTAATAACTTATTAGGAGAATCTGCAGAAAATGCCAAGAAAAACAGCACAAACACTTTATAGTCGAAACTTTTATGAGCAACAAATGGTCCCAAACAGCAGGAGTCCAAAGAGCTACAGATGTGAAATGTGCCTATGGACACCATAGTCTCCTATTAATATCACTGCTTCCTATGTCCTGCTGTTCAAACTCTTCCAACTGCTGCTCACAAGATTTTCTCAGCCAAATCCCAATTTCTGCTCAATCTATTAAAGGAGCCTATGATATAAGCAAAGCCATCCGCCTGCATTGAAGGGGATGCCACTGATAGCCCAGCACCCAACCTAACATTGGACCGGGTCTTCTGTGGTTCCCATTGAAGGGGTGCCACTGATAGCCCAGCACCCAACCTAACATTGGACCGGGTCTTCTGTGGTTCCCATTGAAGGGGTGCCACCGATAGCCCAGCACCCAACCTAACATTGGACCGGGTCTTCTGTGGTTCCCATTGAAGGGGTACCACCGATAGCCCAGCACCCAACCTAACATTGGACCGGGTCTTCTGTGGTTCCCATTGAAGGGGTGCCACTGATAGCCCAGCACCCAACCTAACATTGGACCGGGTCTTCTGTGGTTCCCATTGAAGGGCTGCCACTGATAGCCCAGCACCCAACCTAACATTGGACCGGGTCTTCTGTGGTTCCCATTGAAGGGGTGCCACCGAAAAGCCCAGCACCCAACCTAACATTGGACCGGGTCTTCTGTGGTGGTTCCATTTATTTTCCTGATTATCATAATGTTCTCTCATATAGTGCACACATAACTGCGTCATACAGTGCTGTAATACCAGAGTGCACTCAAAACAGTTGTCTGCATAACACTTGTATACCATGTTGCCGCTATATACTATGTAGCAGATTACACATGCTTATATATGGGTGCATGTTGGTATCAGTGGGTTACTATCTGCTGTGTGGGGTTTTAGCTCACATCTAAACACCATATGTAACAAGTTGGGGGTCGATTTTGGGATCACCATCTACTTGGTTAGATGGATTGTGGCCCATCAATGCCAACAATCCAACTACAGTTACATATAGTATATATATATATATATAATATATATATATATATATAATATATATATATATATATATATATATATATATATATTATATATATATATATATATATATATATTGAAGCTGATTGAAGAATAAAAGTATTAAGCTGCCCGGGGACTTCCTTAACGGTGTTGTCCGGTAACAAAAATTATGTTCCATTAGGGCCAAGGTGACCCAAAATAGAGAAAAGATTTAATACTTACCTAGTTGTCCCTCACTAGGGGATCTGAACCTCTCAACCTCCGGGTTCTCATCCCAACACAAATGAGAGGCTTGTGCTCCATTCACTTACAATGAATTGGGCAGCTTCAAGTATTAGGTTTCTGTTTTTTTTCATCAGTTTTAGACCACTCTGGCCCCAATGGAATATAATTTCTTTTTATCAGTCAATCCAACTGTTGGGACCCGAGAATCAATTCCACTGGTGGGCCCCATGAATCAGCTCCACTGGTGGGCCCCAAGAATCAACTCCACTGATGGGCTACAAGAATCACCTTCACTGATGGGCTCCAAAAATCATCTCCACTGGTGTGCCCCAAGAATCAACTCCACTGAAGGGCTCCAAAAATCATCTCTACTGGTGGCCCCAAAAATCATCTCCACTGGTGGCCCCATGAATCAGCTCCACTGGTGGTCCCAAGAATCAACGTCACTGGTGGGCCCCCCGAATTATCTCCACTGGTGGCCCCAAGAATCAACTTCACTGGTGGGCCCCAAGAATTATCTCCACTGGTGGCCATAAGCATCAACTCCACTGGTGGGCCACAAGAATCAACTCCACTGGTGGGCTCCAAGAATCAACTCCACTGAAGGGCTCCAAAAATCATCTCTACTGGTGGCCCCAAAAATAATCTCCACTGGTGGCCCCAAGAATCATCTCTACTGGTGTCCCCAAAAATCATCTCTACTGGTGGCCCCAGAATCATCTCTACTGGTGGCCCCATGAATCAGCTCCACTGGTGGGCCCCAAGAATCAACTCCACTGGTGGGTCTCAAGAATCAACTCCACTGGTGGACACCAAATATCAACTACACTGGTGGGCCCCAAGAATCAACTGCACTAGTGGGAACCAAGACTCAACTCCATTGGTGGACCACAAGAGTCAACTTGGTAAGGACAGAGGATCTCCTGGACCCAAGATTATAGTCCAGCAATGGATCTTTTGGCTTTTTTGCCCTGGTAAATGCGGCCATGGACCTAACGAAAAATAATCAGGCTCCATTGCAAAGCTTGGAATGGGACCCTTTCAATTTAACCTGCCCCCTTCCATTACTTACAGTCATCATGAAGTGCACTTTACCCCTCAGTGGAGATGAGCCCCATTATTTGAAGGACCCCATAAGAGTGTGAGCCGTATCCATGACTCTCAAATAGATCGCAGTTTCCTTTCGATAGTGCATCCTGAACAGATGACGATCATGTATCTAATCCGAGCCCTACGGCAGCTGTTGACAAAGGCACGAGTGGCGCGCACAATGCTACGCAGGACTCATTTAGCAATAAACTTGGCTGCTATTCCCGGGGGATGTGACATTTCGGTTTTCACAAGTTCGCACTGATATCTTTCCCGTAGTAGAAGGGTGTTGATGAATGACTCAAAGCCGTGGACTCCAGGTAGGTGGCTTCAGCACGTATTCAACAAGGCATTAGGCTCGTAAAACTCCGTCTGATGAGGAGGAATTATTCCCGCTCTGCTAAAAGTTGTTTAAATTCCAAAACATTCATGTTTCTATTCTATGCAAACCTTACCCCACACTCACAACACAGGCAGGCGCCGAAAAACAATGCAAATCTGAGATAATGGATCAACAATTGTGCTGCTACGAGAGAAGATCTATAAGGAGATGAACATTTGAAAAACAGGAATACGGAATGAGACAAAGAATATGCATTAGATTTACTCTAATATAACATCAACGGGGCAACATTTTATCCTTCACATTTAGGGAACATAGAGGTGTCATCAGCAGACCGCTCTGTGTCTTCAAAGGACTGAGACTTTTAGTGCACAGTTTGATCAAATTAAATATACCCATCAACTGCGTCAAGGTAGCCTCATCAGGTGGGTCCCCAACTCTAGCGTCTCTCTAGTGGGTCACAGTCACCATACATTCAGGACTGGCCTCCAATTTTGGCATTGCACTCCTCCCACCTTGCTGCATGAGGTCCTTATAATCAGTGTGAATAGAGCCCGACCCCACATGTATAGTGGCATTGGCCCCACAGAGAAGAATTAGAGTTGAGAACCCACATGATGAGGCTATCTTAAAGCAGTAGATGGGCATACATAATTTGATCAAAAATCGTTGCACTAATAAGTTTATTTTGTGATGTTTAAGCATAGAGTAAGTAATTGCATTTAAAAAGTTCCACAGTCAGTCAAATGTGTGTATGGGTTTCAGTGTCTGACACAGTATGTGCTGCTTCTTTTGGTTTTTCAAAATTATTAACCCAAACATTCCCAATCTACTTCCCTCTAGAGAAAGTTGGTCCTAGGACTTAAACCAACACCAAAAGATAGAGTTCGGCTTCTATGGAAACCTCTGCCCCAACAGAAATAAACATTAAAGGGGTGTTCTTGCCATACTGTTTCACAGAGCTTGCTCTTTGCAGTTAGTTTCAGGCTCCCAACCTCCTTTTTAGGCTTGTGGATTGGTTCTACAGCTTCAAGTCCCAATTCCTGGTCAGGCCTGTGGGTGGTTCTAAGATTCGCAGGATCCCCACCTTCGTAATCAGGATGTGGAGTGTTCTACAGCCTTCAAACTCCACTTCCTGGTCAGGCTGTGGGTGGTTATACAGCTTCAAAGCTCCCACTTCTGCGTACAGGCTATGGGTGGTTCTATAGCTTCAGGCTCCCACTTACTGGTAAGGTTGTGGGTGGTTCTACAGCTTCAGGCTCCCAATTGACCTGGTCAGGCTATGTGGGTTGGTTATACAGCTTCAGACTCCCACTTTATTGGTCAGTCTTGTGGGTGGTGCTACAGTTTCAGGCTCACATCCTGTTTCAGGCTGTGGGTGGTTTTCTGTTTCATTCTCCCACTTCCTGTTCAGCTCTGTGGGTGGTTTCTACAGCTTCAAGCTCCACTTCATGGTCAGGCTGTGGTTGGTTCTACAGCTTCAGGCTGCTAACTCATGGTCCAGGCTGTGTGGTGGTTCTTACAGCTTTCAGGCTCCCACTCCTGTCAGCGATTGTGGTGGTCATACTGCTTTCGGGCTCCACTTCCTGTTCAGGCTGTGGAGTGGTTTTACAGCTTCAAGCTTCCCACTCCTGGTCAGGCTGTGGGTGGTTCTACAGCTTCAGGCTCCCACTTCCTGTTCAGGCTGTGGGCAGTTCTATATCAAAGACTTACATTTCAGCTCTGCTATTCCTAGCTCAGCCTGTTAGAGGGACATTGGTGACAGAGGGGCAAAGGTTACAGAGCTCTAAAGGGTTATTAGTTGTATCAGTAGAAAGCAAAGATCAACAAGCTATGTGTGCCTGCTGATTTAAGAACACAGTAGGAAGTACGTCACCACTCCATACCCCTCGTAGAGCAGAAGAGAGGTGGGCTCGGTAACCAGGGAAGCTTGTGCATACATGTAAGAGATAAGAACTGTTCTAACTCTGTTAGGAAGCAAATCAGATTCACAAGGATTGGTAATACTTATTTATTTCACTCTTAAACCTACAATCGATTAAGTAAACAAATGTAATGTGCTTGACTAAACAGAAGTGATTTCATAAAGTGAAGCCGTTGATCAATGGTGAGCCAAGCACAGGATTAAAAGAAAAATCCTGAAACAAAATGAAAAAAAAAAAATATTTAAATTTCACAAAACAACTGAAGCGTGAAAAAAGTGAGAAATAGCAAAAGGGACAAGGGGCCGCTTAGAGTTTGTTTTCGAGTCAACAGGTAATGACATACAGATGGGCTCCGGCGCTAGGAAGACACTTGGCAGGTTCCAGTTATGGAAGTATCAGGACGTTTGCCATCAAATTACTTCTCAATGAAGCATGAAAGTCACAAATAGATAATACTTTCCGAAACAACAAGTACAGGGAACGCGGCGACGGTGGCGATCAGTCGTCATTATATCACGGCGGTAACAGTGGCGCACTAGATACATAGTAATTCCGCTATATTGCCCCTTCCTGGTTCCATCATCAAACACAGATATTGGTTTATTTGTATCGGATACGTTTACGGAGAGGAATTGTAATGTAGATAACCCAACATCGTCAGAAGTAGCGATAACCCGGCCCATGAGATACGACAGCCTCGTCAGTATATACAACGATGTAATGTAAGGATAAGATCAGGATCGATTTAATTCAGGGGTCTATTATTGTCAAAGCACATGATTCTCAAATCAAGGGGTACACACCAAAATTGGTCATTTGTAGAGCCCTAAATAGTATTGCTGATATAAAATGGGGAGTAGATAGTGATGTCAAAGTACCAGGATGGCCCTTGGGATCAGTACAGGGGCTGTGTTTCCTGGACACACAGTGAGTTGATTTATTGGGGCCTCCATGTGGGTTGTTTTTTGGGGATCCACCAGTGGAGTGGGTTATTGGGGTCACAGTGGAGTTGATTCTTGGGCTTACCAGTGGAGATGATTCCGGGGGCTACCAGTGGAGTTGATTCTTGGAGCCCACCAGTGGAGGTGATTCCTGGGGCCACCTGTGGAGTTGATTCGTGGGGCCACCCTGATGGAGTGAATTTGGAGCACCATAGGGGAGTTGATTATTGGGGTATCAACATTGTGTTGTTTTCTTGGGGCACACACAGTGGAGTTAATTTCTCAAGGTGCCACTAGTGGCTTTTGTCTCTTGGGGCCCACCTGTGGAGATAATTGTTGGGGGCTAACCAGTATAGCTTATTCTTGGGCCACCAGTGGGGCTGATTCTTGGAGCCCACCAGTGGAGTTGATTCTTGGGGTCCCTCCTGTGGGTGGAGTTGCTTCTTGGGCCCAACCAGTATAGCTGATTCTTGGGGCCCACCAGTGATGATGATTTCTGGGGGCACACAGTATAGCTGATTTCTTGGGGGGGAGGGGGGGAATAGACCAACAGTGGGCTCGTTTCCTTGGGGCCCAACTGTGGGACATGTTACTTGGGGTCACTCACAAGTATAGTGTCTTGGAGCCCACACCAGTGGGGCGATTCTTGGGGACACCTGTGGGCAAATCTTGGTGAACTCGAAGTGAAGTTTGATTCTTGGCGGAACAACAGTATAGCTGTGTCTTGGAGCCACGTGGAGCTAATTCTTGGGGCCCACAACGAGTAAGCTGATTCTTGGAGCCCTACAGTGTGGCACAGATTTCTTGGGGACAACAGTAGAGTTGCTTTATCTGGGCCACAGTGGGGCTGTACTTGGGGCCACACAGTGGGACCTATTCTCTTGGGGCCCACCAGTATAGCTGATTATTGGGGCCCACCAGTGGGCTTGGTTCTTTGGAACCACAATGTGGATCCAAATTTTTTACTGTCTATGACTACACATGTCTATTGTAATTTAGTCTCTTGTCCTTCTGCTAAATTTTTTTCTATGCTTTCTCCCCTGTTGGACAATTCCCAAGCCTAGGTGTGAGTGTCTCTGCCGTGTTATACTGGAGCGGGCTCAGCTCAAAACATCCTTGCGCCCCCTTCCTGTTAGTCATGAGGTGAACCCCTAGATTGGTACACAACCTTCCGAATTCCCACGTTGACACTCACGTCCCTACTTTCACATAAATTTGTTTATTTTTTTCCTCCTTCCAATTTAGAAGAGAAAACTTTTAGCAGAGAAAACAAACCAAGAGCGGCGACGGCAGCGGCAGCTAATATCTCCACTTCTCTTATAAGGAGATTGATAACTTCTGTACAAAAGACAAAAACACCAGAGACCAGAGGGAATCCCAAATTTGTAATTCCCACATATTGACTAGAGATCTGTGACACAGATGAATGGGTTTCATTTAGCAGGTGCCTCCTCACTACGTTATCTCACTTACTAACAGCCAGTGAATTTCAATAATCGGTTTAAGCGCTGTATAAGTAACCTGTGTTATTCCATGCAAATTATCCCCTACAGACATGAATATAGAGGGATCAGGATACATTGTTTCCATGTAGGATGCATGGAAGGCAGGTTCACTCATCAGAATAGTAAACTTAGTAACTTCTTGGTTAATTCAGGCCAACCTGTGGTTTCCAAAGAACATAACAATGGATGTTGCATCATTACACGGTGGAAACTATATATAGACATTGTCAGAATGACTGGAGGTGGGTGATGAGCGCTGAGCTACACATGATGAGAAGCAACCAAACACGCGTGGACGACCCTCAGCAGAGGTGAGAAGCTGAGGAGTCTGCACCGTGCGGAGGAGCTGTCACCTATTTACATATATAGTTCATATAATAAGCCCCGCTCAAGAGATTGTGAACAAAAAAATGTCACAACCTCCTAAGAAGAGAGAAAAAAATTGAATGATTCTAAAAAAATTTGGTGCAAAGTGAAACAATTAACAGTTGGTCAAAAAAATATAAAAATTGAGATGTAGATATTCACCAGATTTATCAACACAACACGAGCCGATGTAATAAATGTGATACAGATTAAGAAAGTATGAAAAGGGGAATAATCACTAAATTATGTTCTCTCAGCCTGGAGTCTGGAGAGGGGTTGTTGAACCAGGGATTATTCCGATAGGCATACTGGAGTCGATAAGGAATTATTTCCCTAAAATGAGGACAATTGGGCATCTACCTATTGTTTTTTTTTTTGCCTTCCTGGATCTACACCTTAAGCTTCACTAGCTGAAATGGTAATGGACAGTATTGGGTGACATGTCCCAACATGCGATCGCCAGTTTTTTGTTCTATTTTGCGGCATATTCTTGTTGTAAATGAATTGTCGCACACCAAAACTATTCGCATTGTACGCCGGGCACGACACTTTGTAATGTGACTAAAATATGGTGCTACCCCCGTCAGCCGAAATGCGCAGATGAGGCGACTTACATTTTGTTTGCGCCCGTCGGGAAATGAGCCTCGATAGAAATCACTTATATACTACAAAATGTTATGCTACGTGCACAGAGAGGGTAACTTGAAGTCTTGGGCCCAATGCAAAAAGTTTAAAGTGGGCCCCAACTTTTATGCACTAATTAAATACTGGTGTCTTCATATATGGCAGCGAGGGCTTTTTGGGCACCCCTCAGGCTGCAGGGCACTTATGGTAGCGACTGATACATCTGAACCCCCTATGCTACGCCACTGTACTGCCGAGTGTTGAGCAATGCCCCCCTTTTTTGTTTCCCTTTTTATGCAATGTGACCTTTTTGATACATTGCCCCCATTTTTTGATGCAATGGTGCCCTTTTTGATACAATGCACCCTTTTTTGTGCAATGCGCCCTTTTTGATATGATGCACCCTTTTTGATGCAATGTGCCTTTTTTGATACAATGCCCATTTTTTGAATGCAATGAAACCTTTTTTGATACATTGCCCCCTTTTTTGATGGCAGAGTGTGCCCTTTTTTGATACAATGCCCCCTTTTTTGATGCACAATGCGCCCTTTTTGATATCAATCGTGCCATTTTAGGCGCTTTAAGTAATCTCATGCAAGGTATACACTTCACGGTCAATTTTAGGAAAGGTATCGGACTTTGAGGCGCACTTTACACTGATTTAATGCGCCTAAAACTGGCATAGATACGCCACTTTTCATACGCCGAATTGTCTTTTCTCGGCCTTACAAACTATGTAACACATAACAAAAATTTGTAGAACCCCAGAGCAAAATATTGGGGCAACACCCACTTATTAGATCAGAGAGACACCATAATAGCAAACATAAAATGAACATTATAATGGCATGGGTTATGGATAACTAGTGCCGTATATCAGAGCATAAACCCACCAATTTGACATTTGATACAAAGTTCTCGCACCTTAGGGAGCCCCCTTCATCTTTGGGCCACAGCTGCTATAAGTATGATTCGGACTACAGTCATCCACCATATAGGGAATAACTATCCAGTTGTAAGACGGACAGCTTCTATTCCTTCTAGTTTAACACTTACATAGTCTTTCATCAAGGGCTACAACATAAAGAACAGACCAAAAGACAGGTTCCTCCAATGTCTCCACCTCGACACCATTGGGCTGTTCTTTATGCGAAGCGGAGACATTGGTGGAGGAACTTGTTAATATGCTTGATTCTGCTTTGTTAAGTTCATCTTTTTCACAATATGTAAAGACTGTTGCAGGAATGTTATTTTTCTAATTATTATTATATTTATTTTAAAGCGCCATTGATTCAAGGGCGCTGTTAACATTCGGTGGGAGGTTACATTACATACAAAGTCAAACAGATTACAGTGATATGTGATAATGACATTGGCCAGACCCAGTGGGAGTGAGGACCCTACCGCGAGGGCCTTACAATCTACACAGGAGGGGGAAAAAGAGAAAGGCGGTGAGGGGGCAAGACCAGACATGTATGGGGAAGTAAGTGACAAGATTGTAGTGAAGGTTATAGGTCATGCCTGAAGGACAGGGGTTTTCAGGTTCTGCTTTTGAGGCTGTGTGGAAAGTGGAGGAGAGTCTGATGCTGTTGGGGCAGTGTTGTTTCCAGAGTGTGGTGAAGCAAGGGAGAAGTCTTGGAGACAGTTGTGTGGAGGAGCTGATAAGGGGGGGAGCGAGGAGAAGGTATGTGAGGATGCAGTGAGGGGAGAGTGAGTGAGGGGAGTTTTTTGGAAATTAGTGCAGTAGATGTATGGAGGGGAGAGGTCTTGAGAGCACTTGTAGGTAATGGTTAGTAGTTGATATGTGAATTAATGGGCATTGGGAAGCCAGTGAGATTGGCTGAGGGGAGTCGGCAGGAGAGGCAGAGGAGTAGCGAGGAGAGAGGTTGGATTAGCGGGCAAGCAGTGTTTTATAGGAGGGTTTGTGAGGGGACATGCGATTGGGTGCTAGCTGGAGGCCACAGAGAAGGTTGTTGCTATAGTCAAGGCAGGGAGATGACAAGGAATGGTCCAGCATTTTTGTAGTGTCATAGTGGTTATACAAGTTGTAATACTCTTCTATACACAATTTTACTTATTTTTAAGTATTCCAAGTAACTTATAAAATCTTGCATCAAGTCTTAAATGTTGATGAAAACCTCCGTAATAGTAAGATAGTTCAAAAAGCAACAGAGCAATAGAAAATCCTTCCAATACTTATGCACTCAGATTGGAAGATTGAGCAGGCTATTATTCAGTGGTTGTAACATATAAAAAAACTTTCTGTTATCGGGGCACATTACTAATGCATATAGGGTATACGGGGCATAAAATACAAGTCTGCATCCAATTGGTGATAGGATAGTACCAACCACAATGGTAAGAAGATGGCCTGATTAATTTGCACAGTTTAAAGGGGTTGTATCATTAAATTAAATGGTCTTTAAGAATTTTGGGGACAGTGAGAACAATAGCAACTTTGCACAATTGGATGTCATTAGCAGAGATGTCTTGTTTTTAACAGTGACCCTTTTATTCGGTTTCCGTTAACACTGTTACCCAGTTGATCACGGTCGAGATTCCACCACCTTTCATTTCATTGGCTGACCGGCTTACTAATTTACATTCTGTTTGGCCCATCGGTTAATTAATGGAGCGTGCGATTCCTGCCTCTCTCACTCAGTGTTAGGGACCCGGCAACATTTCACTGCTGCCCAGCAAGCAGCTCACAGTTACCTGCAGCTGCTTCTATAATCAGAAAACAGCAGAATTTGTGCTATATGACTTATGTTCCTGCGTGTAAACATAGAAAGGAGACCAAGATATGTGCTGACTCTGGATGAGTTCATAGTAGACTGGATTCATACTGTACAAAAATCCAGCATGTCGAGAGGAGAAGTGAAACAGTGATAGATTATAGAAGACTGTCTAGAATGAATGCAGGGCTGTGGTATGTAACAAACACTCTTACATAAATAAGACAACCTTTGGGAGAGGAACGACACAGTGACCTGCGACTCATACAGAGAGGAGCACACTGACTGGGAGCAGAGAGATGGAATAGTGAAGGGTGGGATGATGTAATCCCCCTTCTGTTAAGAAAACCAGTGGGAAAGGGGAAGATACGAACTGGATTTGATTAGCTGAGAAACTGAATGTTAAAATGATACACAAACTGATGAAGCATAAATACAACTTTAACACTTACATGGTCTTGATTCAAGGGTTCAACATTAAAAACCAGGTTTCCCCACCAATATCTCCGCATTTAGTCATTGTTTCTTCAATCGTGTGGGGAGATATTGTTAGAGGAAATTGCCCTCTTGGATCTGTTTTGTTGTCTCTAGCCCAATTTAAGTGAGTATGTTAGTGATGAGTTATTAAGATTTAGAAGGCTGTCTTCGATCTATATATGGTGGCTTTATCCATATTTGATGTTTGAAGCCCATGTGTAAGATCCTAGGTAGTGTAACAAAATGAAAAAGTAGAAGGGGACTGTCCTTTTACTATGGTGGTAGAAACCAAAACCATGTTTGATGTTGATATCCCGCCATAAAAAAATCTGAAAGTGTTAAAATATGAAGAATTGAAGGACTGTCTTGTACTATCATGGTGGCTTTATCCATATTTGATATTGAGCCCATGATGATAATGATATGTATGTGTCTAAATATGTTGAGTCTGATTTGCTCCAATTAGAAAGTCATTTTTTATTCTCATAATGGTGGGCATTCACTCATTTTGATGTTGTAGCCCCCTAACTAAAGAATATGTCAGTGTTAAATTATGGAGAATGAAAGGATCGTTACTCTTTCTTTGCTGGTGGCTGCATCTATTTGTTGCTTGAAGTCCATGATGATATGATACATATGTGTTTGGATTATGAAGAACTAGAAGCCGTCTTTTTAATATTGTGGGTGGCCTTGATCCATATTTGTGTTTAAGCCCAGCATAAAAAAAAATACCTTTATATGGGTCATATATATGAACGAATTAAAAGTATGTGTCTATTACCCTATTGTGATGGTTTCATCAATAATGTGGTGAAGGCCTACGGTAAGGAATTTATGTAAGTGCAAAGAATATAATAAATAAGGAGAAATCGCCTTATTTTTAGTTGTGGTTGCTCCAACCATATTTGATGTTGAAGCCCATGATGAAGGAGTTTGTAGTGCAAAAATTTAATAAAATATAGGGAATGTCTCTCTTACTGTTGTGGAAGCTCAACCATATTTGTTGTTGAAGCCCTTATAAAAGGACCATGTAAGTGTTAAACATGATAGAATTAACGGTGTGATGTTCTTTTTATTGTGTTAGTATCATCCATCTTTGATGTTGAAGACCACTGATAAGGGAGTATGTAAGTGTTCGACTATAAAGGACTTAGCGGACTTTCTCTTTACATTATTGTGGACGGCTCCAACCATATTTGATAGTTTTAGCCACTGATGAAAGACTTTGTAAGTGTGTTGAAGCATGAAGTATTAAGGTGTGTGATCTTTCTGGCGTGGTGGCTTCCTCCATATTTGATGTTGAAGCCCCCCTTGTTACAAAGTACATGTATGTGTAAAAAAATGAAGACGTGAAGTCTGTCCTTTTACTTTGTGGTAGAGCCAACCCATATTTCTTGTTGATGCCTGTTGATGGAGTATACTTAGTGTTAGACAAATGTATTAGAGGGACTGTATCTTTACTGATGTGATAAGCTACAACCTATATTGATGTGATGCAGCTGATTAATGACTAAGGGGGGGACATGTATGTAAACTGTTATGGTCGAAGGACTTTTTTGTTGCCCTTAGCAAGCAATCAGGGTTCCCATTCATTCTTCAGTGCTCATGTAGGAAATTGTAGGGGAAACAATGTTTGGTTTTTTTGGCAACATAAAAAAGTCTTCGACCTATGGACTGTTTCAACAGTCAAACTATGTGTTAAACATGAAGAACTTAGTGATGTGTATTAATATTGGATGTTGAAATCTACTGACGAAGGAGGATGTAAGTGTTAGACTTTAAAGAATAGAGGTCATGCTCTTTACTATTGTGGTAGAATCCAACCTTATTGATTGTTGCACGCACCTGATATGAAAGATATTTTGTATGTGGGTGACCAGGAAATATTAAAGTTGTGTGTTTCTTACTTTTGTGGGGCATTCAAATCCTTTATTTGTTGTTGATATAACCCTGATTGACAGGATTATAGAAGTGTTAGTATAAAGAATTAGAGGAATCTCTCTTTACTGATGTGATGCTCAAACCATACTTTGATGGTGAAGACACTGATGAAAAGAATATGCGGGATATGCTATGATACATACTGTCTAGTTCTAAAATCAATTTTGTTGTCCTCTGAGCAACCATCAGAGCGACCCTCTCTATTTCATATAGAGCTCTGCGAAAAATTAATGGTGCGCTCTGATTGGTTGATATGGGTAACAGGTGAGTTTTAGAACTAAGAGAGTTTTCATACATTGTACCCCTAAGTGGTTAAACAATGAAAGAAGTTTAGGTGTATGTTCTTTAATATTTGTGCGTGGTTTCTTCCATATTTGATGTTGGTAGCCCCTGATGAAGGAGTAAGTAGTGTTAGACTATAAAGAATTAGGGACTTTCTCATTATACTAATGTGAAAGCTCCATCCATATTTGATGTTGTAAGCCCCTGATGAAAGATCTGTAAGTTGTTAAAACATGAAGAATTAAAGTGTATGTTCATTACTTTTGGTGGTGGCCATTAATCCCCATTTGATGTTATAACCCCCTAATGAAGGATTATGCTGTTTGATCTATAAGAATTAGAGGGACTTCTCTCTTTTATACTGAATTGTGATAGATCCAACCATTAGTAATGTTGACTGCCCCTGATGAAAGACTCTGTAGTGTTAAACATGAAGAATTAAGGGGGTGTGTTGGGCGTGTGGTTCTTTGACTATAGTGGTGGCTTAAGTCCAATTTTGAATGTTGTAGACCCCAAGATTAATGACCATATGCCTATTAGAATTGAAGAATTATGGAGGACGTCTTGTTACCATTCCTGGTGCTTCATCACGTTATATAGTGTTGAAGCACTATGAAGGACTATATAAGTGTTAACATGTGTCCCAATATTTTTAAGCCAACACAGATATAAACCTATTTTTTTTTTATTTTAAGAGATCATTTAGGATTAAAAAAGAAGTTACACTTATTGTAATTTATGAATTCACATGGAACTGTGAATTATGATGTGCGCAGAAGCGACTAAGAAACCAACAGCGCGATGGATCTGACATTGGAGATACAAGAGTATGGGAGGTAAAATTCCATACTGGCAGGAACTAATATACGATGTTAAAATGAATTCTCTGGCGTTCATGAAAGATGTTCTACACGGCTTTGTCTTTGGAGCCGGATTCTAAGGTGTGGTGCACATTTTCCACCAAATTTTAAGAAGTTGAATTCCCTAAACACTTTGATCCAAACGCCAGATTATAACATCCACTAACGCATTACCACTTATGTTAATATGACAGCAACTCAATTTTTTCAAGTGCTGATCAATTTCAAGCAATCTACACTTCATGCATTATGTATTTCAAAAGAAACTTGGGCTTTTTAGCGAAATGTCACAAGGTTAACTGGTTGGTGCGCGCCGATTCCCGTTCCCCAGGGGCCAATCCCAGCCACCGTGTTTGTAATGCACTCAATAAAATAACAACAGCAAAATAGGGCCATTGTATAGAGCGGGTAATCAAGCTGTTCTGGAAGCCCCCAACCTTCACAACTCATTATGCTCTTACAATACGACGACGAGGACAATTACGAGGCTTCCATTCAGCTCCCAACCTCAAGCTTTGTGCCCTGTCGCCGGCATAACCCCGTCTCTATAGTCATCTATGGCGCAGTCGTCATAGATTGCCTTGTAAACACAATTAAATGGCTTGTAACGAGCTTTATGGTCCAGGGGCTGCAAGCCTATAGATTGAGGAAGTTCAAAGTAGTAATAGATGTTGTATTTAGTTATAATCCCCAGTAAAAGAGGAATTAATGGGGTCGCCGAGGCTTCTATAAATAAAGCTGCGCTATCGTATAATGAAGTGCTACATGGAGGCTAAATGGAGAATGTATAAGTGGCTGACATTGACTCTGCCGGTGGATATAATATGTTGGAGTAAGGTGAAATGAAAATAATAAGAAGCACAGGCACAACCTATAAGAAATCGGTGAGGAGGCCACACCTCCCCAAATAGGCTCCACCCACTGTTCCAAAAAGTATCAAGCATGATCCATAATTGTTGCAATTTTTGTACTTCAATAAATAGCCATGTATGGTAAATATATGGAGACACAAAGGGAGGGAAGGAGTGTTTACATCTAGAGAGGGCCTCATACATGAAAAAAGCTGAGGGTTTGCTACAGTGGAACCTCTTTGTTACATAAGGATAGATAGATAGATAGATAGATAGATAGATATGGGATAGATAGATAGATAGATAGATATGGGATAGATAGATAGATAGATAGATAGATATGAGATGTATAGATAGATAGATAGATATATAGATAGATAGATAGATAGATAATACATAGATAGATAGATATGAGATGTATATATAGATAGATAGATACATAGATAGATAGATATGAGATGTATATATAGATAGATAGATAGATAGATAGACAGATAGATACATATGAGATAGATAGATATAAGATAGATAGATATGAGACAGATAGATGGATAGATAGATAGATAGATAGATAGATAGACAGATATGAGATTGATAGGTATGAGATAGATAGATAGATAGATAGATAGATAGATAGGGGATAGATAGATAGATAGATATGGGATAGATAGATAGATAGATAGATAGATAGATATATAGATAGATAGATATGAGAGAGATAGATATGAGATAGATAGATAGATAGGTAGATATGAGATAGATAGATATGAGATAGATATGATAGATATGAGATAGATAGAGAATTAAATAGATAGATATTAGATAATAGATAGATAGATAGATAGATAGATAGATAGATATGAGATAGATAGATTGATAGATATGAGAAAGATATTAGGTAGATAGATAGATATGAGATAGATAGATAGATAGATAGATAGATAGATAGATAGATAAATAGATAGATAGATTTTAAATTGATTGATTGATAGATAGATAAATAGATATGAGATAGATAGATAAGTAAGTACATAGATAGATAGATAGATAGAGAGAGATATGAGATAGATAGATAGATAGATAGATAGAGATATGAGATAGATAGATAGATAGATATAGATAGATAGATAGATAGATAGATAGATAGATAGATAGAAAGATAGATAGATAGATATGAGATAGATATTAGATAGATAGATAGATAGATAGATAGATAGATATGAGATAGATAGATATGAGATAGATAGATAGATAGATATGGGATAGATAGATAGATAGATAGATAGATAGATATGAGATAGATAGATATGAGATAGATAGATAGATAGATAGATAGATAGATAGAGATAGATAGATAGGAGATAGATAGATAGATAGATAGATATGAGATAGATAGATAGATAGATAGATATGAGATAGATGGATATATAGATAGATAGATAGATAGATAGATAGATAGATAGATATGAGATAGATAGATATGAGATAGATAGATAGATAGATAGATAGATAGATAGATAGATAGATATGAGATAGATAGATATGGGATAGATAGATAGATAGATAGATAGATAGATAGATATGAGATGGATAGAAGGATAGATATGAGATGGATAGATAGATATGGCACAGATAGATAGATAGATAGATAGATAGATAGATAGATAGATAGATATGAGATGGCTAGATAGATAGATATGAGATAGATAGATAGATAGATAGATAGATAGATAGATAGATAGATATGAGATAGATATATAGGAGATAGATAGATAGATAGATAGATAGATATGAGATAGATAGATAGATAGATATGAGATGGCTAGATAGATAGATATGAGCTAGATAGATAGATAGATAGATAGATATGAGATAGATAGATATGAGATAGATAGATAGATAGATAGATCGATTAGATATGAGATAGATAGATTAGATATGAGATAGATAGATAGATAGATAGATATGAGATAGATAGATAGATAGATATATAGCTAGATATGAGATAGATAGATTGTTAGATATGAGATAGATAGATAGTATATGAAAGATAGATAGATATGAGATATAGATAGATATGAGATAGATAGATAGATAGATAGATAGATAGATAGATAGATAGATAGATAGATTATGGTTTTAGCTGTGTCTTGACATGTCCTCTGCAGTTGGAGGCGCAGCTTGTTATATGCCGTCGCTGATGTTGGAAGTGCAGTAAATAGTTTTTTCCTCTTGTTTTGAGGGAATGTTGCAAATTGAAGCTTTTCACAGTTATAATAACAGGGCACTTTAGCTAATGTTAAGGTATAACTCCCAAGTGTCTGCACTCGCTAAGCATCATGGGAGAGGTGCACAGCTGGTGCAGGAGGTTACCGGTGCCTGGGGGCTTATTCTCAGTGATTCAGTTTATGTTCCTATAATAACATAAATGTGTGTAACAGATAAATGGAATATCCTGGCCCGGATATCCACAGCTGGACACAACATATGGCGGCAATTAAACAATCCTTGGCTTGTTACCTTCTTCTTACCCATGGAGCAGGGTGACCTAAATTCTTGGGATAGGAGAGGGGAATACTGCAAAAAAGTTTTTGCAACCCGAAACCTTTCAGATTGATGTCGGACGGTGAGGACCTCACTGCCACCGATCTACCCCAGAATCTGCATTATTGTAGCAGACAAAACATCCTTATGTTATATTCTAAACCCACAGAGAAAGGGCCGAGCTGATTCTTGGGGCCACCAGTGGAGCTGATTCTTGGGGCCACCAGTAGAGTTGATTCTTGGGGCCACCAGTGGAGGTGATTCTTGGGTCACCAGTGGAGTTGATTCTTGGGCCACCAGGGAGGTGATTTTTGGAGCCATCAGTGGAGTTGATTCTTGGGGCCACCAGTGAAGTTAATTCTTGGAGTCCATCAGTGGAGTTGATTCTTGGAGCCACCAGTAGAGTTAATTCTTGGGGCCACCAGTGGAGGTGATTCTTGGGTCACCAGTGGAGGTGATTCTTGGGTCACCAGTGGAGGTGATTCTTGGGTCACCAGTGGAGGTGATTATTGGAGCCATCAGTGGAGTTGATTCTTGGGGCCACCAGTGAAGTTAATTCTTGGAGTCCATCAGTGAAGTTGATTCTTGGGGCCACCAGTGGAGGTGATTCTTGGGGCCCACCCGTGGAGGTGATTCTTGGGGTCCACCAGTGGAGCTGATTCTTGGTGCCACCAGTTTGGTTTTTTCCTGAGGCCACCAGTGGAGATGATTCTGGGAGCCCACCAGTTGAGATGATTCCTGGAGCCAACTAGTGGAGTTAATTCTTGGGTCCCACCTGTGGAGATGATTCTTGGGGCCCATCAGTGGAGTTTATTCTTGGGGTCACCAGTGGAGATAATTCTTGAAGCCCACCAGTGGAGTTAATTCTTGGGGCCCACCAGTGAAGTTAATTCTTGGGGTTCACCAGTGGAGCTGATTCTTGGGGCCACCAGTTTGGTTGATTCCTGAGGCCACCAGTGGAGATGGTTCTTGGACCCACCAGTGGAGTTGATTCTTGGGGCCACCAGTGGAGATGAGTCTGAGGCCCACCAGTGGAGATGATTCTTGGGGCCCACCAGTGGAGGTGATTCTTGGGACCACCAGTTTGGTTGATTCCTTAGGCCACCAGTGGAAATTATTCTTGGAGCCCAGCAGTGGAGTTAATTCTTGGGGCCCACCAGTAGAGGTGATTCTTGGGGCCCACCAGTGGAGATGATTCTTGGGCCCACCAGTGGAGTTTATTCTTGTGGGTCACCATGGAGATAATTCTTGAAGCCCACCAGTGGAGTTAATTCTTGGGGCCCACCAGTGGAGTTGATTCTTGAGACCCACCAGTGAAGTTGATTCTCTAGACCCACTAGTGAAGTTAGTTCTTGGGGTCCACCAGTGGAGCTGATTCTTGGGGCCACCAGTTTGGTTGATTCCTTAGGCCACCAGTGGAGATGGTTCTTGGACCCACCAGTGGAGTTGATTCTTGGGGCCACCAGTGGAGATGAGTCTGAGGCCCACCAGTGGAGATGATTCTTGGGGACCACCAGTGGAGGTGATTCTTGGGGCCCACCAGTGGAGCTGATTCTTGGGGCCACCAGTTTGGTTGATTCCTTAGGCCACCAGTGGAAATTATTCTTGGAGCCCAGCAGTGGAGTTAATTCTTGGGGCCCACCAGTAGAGGTGATTCTTGGGGCCCACCAGTGGAGATGATTCTTGGGGCCCACCAGTGGAGTTTATTCTTGGGGTCACCAGTGGAGATCATTCTTGAAGCCCACCAGTGGAGTTAATTCTTGAGGCCCACCAGTGGAGTTGATTCTTGAGACCCACCAGTGAAGTTAATTCTTGGGGCCCACCAGGGGAGTTGATTCTTGATGCCCACCAGTGGAGTTGATTTTGGGACCCACCAGTGAAGTTAATTCTTGGGGTCCACCAGTGGAGCTGATTCTTGGGGCCACCAGTTTGGTTGATTCCTGAGGCCACCAGTGGAGATGGTTCTTGGACCCACCAGTGGAGTTGATTCTTGGGGCCACCAGTGGAGATGAGTCTGAGGCCCACCAGTGGAGATGATTCTTGGGGCCCACCAGTGGAGGTGATTCTTGGGGCCCACCAGTGGAGCTGATTCTTGGGGCCACCAGTTTGGTTGATTCCTTAGGCCACCAGTGGATATTATTCTTGGTGCCCAGCAGTGGAGTTAATTCTTGGGGCCCACCAGTAGAGGTGATTCTTGGGGCCCACCAGTGGAGATGATTTCTTGGGCCCACCATGGATTATTCTTGGGGCACCATGAGATAATTCCTTGAAGCCCACCAGTGGAGTTAATTCTTGGCCCACCAGTGGAGTTGATTCTGTGGGGCACCATGATTGATTCTTGGGCTCACCAGTGGAGATGATTCTTGACCATCCACGAGATGATTCTTGGGGACCACCATGAGTTGGTTCTTGGGGCCCACCAGTGGAGGTGATTTTTGAGGCCACCATTGGAGTTGATTCTTGGGGCCTCCATTGGAGTTGGGGCCCACCAGTAGAATTGACTTATGGGGCCCATGGTTGATTCTTGGGGCCCATCTGTACAACCATTTTACCTGACTGCATATAACTCTTGCATTCTACATCTCTTCTCAATGCCCATCATGCCCAGGGGCCCACCAGGGGTTTCCCATGCTCCCTGCAGAAGGACTTTCAAAATGTTAAGAAATGTACCCTTTTTTTTAAAATTATATATTTGTTCATTAGTCTTCATTACAAAGATGCCGACGGTTGTCAGTAAATTAATAGACCCTGTCCTCACATAAATAATCACTTTTTTCGGCAAGTGGGGCCCTTTAAGGCTGATAACCCATCAGCAGTGGACACGCGAGTCACCAGCCTCCGGGGCCACTATTTCCCTGATTATACTCTCTGCATAGTTTGAAGTGTTTACTGATAATCAGGAAAATATCTATTTTTACAGTTTGTGTGAAAACTTTTGCCTGATTTGAAGTGTGAAAACCGCATGCGACCTCTTATTCTTGTAATTGCCACTTTTCTCTTGTTGACAATTCTGCTCATTTTCTGCATCTATGTTCATTATTATCCTAATTACCAGACATTATTCTCCTCCTCTGAGGTCAGTCGCTGAGTTTTTTGAGCTGTGAAGACATTTTGTACATCGCCAAAGAGATTCCTGCCAATTCCAGGGACAAAGAGAGGCTCAGATTACAGCAAGGAGGTGTCTGTGTATTATGTGACACCATCCAACCATGCAATATACAATGATTTTCAGAGACATAGCTCTTTAAAGAGGTTTTCTCACCATGCTGTTTTACAGAGCTTTCTCTCACTTCCTGTTAAGGCTGTGGGTGGTCCTACAGATTCAGGATTTCACTTCATGGTCAGGCTGTGAGTGGTTGTACAGCTTCAGGCTCCCACTTATTGTTCAATCTGTGGTTGGTTCTACAGCTTTAGGCTCTTACTTCCTTTTTAGGGGGCGGTTCTACAGCTTCAGACTCCCACTTCCTGTTCAGGTTGTGGGTGGCTCTACAGCTTCAGGTTCCCACTTATTGTTCAATCTGTGGTTGGTTCTACAGCTTTAGGCTCTTACTTCCTTTTTAGGGGGCAGTTCTACAGCTTCAGACTCCCACTTCCTGTTCAGGCTGTGGTTGGTTCTACAACATTAGGCTCTCACTTCCTATTCAGACTGTGGGTGGTTCTACAGCTTCAGGCTCCCACTTCCTGTTCAGTCTGTGGGTGGTTCTACAGGTTAAAGCTTTCACTTCATGGTCAGGCTGTGGGTGGTTCTACAGCTTCAGGCTCCCACTTATTGTTCAATCTGTGATTGGTTCTACAGCTTTAGGCTCTTACTTCCTTTTTAGGGGGCAGTTCTACAGCTTTGAGCTCCCACTTCCTGTTCAGGTTGTGGGTGGTTCTACAGCTTCAGGTTCCCACTTATTGTTCAATCTGTGGTTGGTTTCTACAGCTTTAGGCTCTTACTTACTTTTCAGGGGGGGCGGTTCTACAGCTTCGGACTCCCACTTCCTGTTCAGGCTGTGGTTGGTTCTACAACATTAGGCTCTCACTTCCTATTCAGACTGTGGGTGGTTCTACAGCTTCAGGCGCCCACTTCCTGTTCAGTCTGTGGGTGGTTCTACAGGTTAAAGCTTTCACTTCATGGTCAGGCTGTGGGTGGTTCTACAGCTTCAGGCTCTCACTTGCTGTTCAGGCTGTGGGTGGTCCTACAGATAAAAGCTTTCACTTCAGACTGTGGGCGGGTCTACACCTTCAGGCTCCCACTTATTGTTCAAGCTGTGGTTGGTTCTACAGCTTGAGGTTCTCACTTCCTTTTCTGGGGTGCAGTTCTACAGCTTTGGACTCCCACTTCCTGTTCCGGCTGTGCTTGGTTCTACAACTTTAGGCTCTCACTTCCTGTTCAGGCTGTGGGTGGTTCTGCAGCTTCAGGAACCCACTTCCTGTTCAGTCTGTGGGTGGCTCTACAGCTTCAGGCACCAACTTCCTGTCCAGGCTGTGGTTGGTTCTTCAACTTAAGGCTCTCAATTCCTATTTAGACTGTGGGCGGTTCTAAAGCTTCAGGCTCTAACTTCCTGTTCAGGCTATGGGTTGCTCTACAGCTTCATACTCTCACTTCCTGTTCAGACTGTGGGTGGTTCTACAGCTTCAGGCTCCCACTTCCTGTTTAGGCTGAGGGCATTTCAAGAGTTTCAGATTTCCACTTTCTGTTCAGCCTGTGTGTGGTTCTACAGCTTCAGGCTGCCACTTCCTGTTCAGGCTGTGGGCGGTTCTACAGTTTTAGGCTCCCGATTCCGGTTCAGGCTGTTGGCAGTTCTACAGCTTCAGTCTCCCACTTCCTGTTCAGGTTGCGGGCAGTTCTATAGCTTCAGACTCCCACCTCCTGTTCAAGTTTTGGGTGGTTCTACAGCTTCAGGCTCCAACTTCCTGTTCAGGCTGTGGGTGGTTCTACACCTTCAGGCTCCCACTTGCTGTTCAGGCTGTGAGCAGTTCTACAGCTTCAGTTTCCCAATTCCTGTTCAGGCTGTGGGCAATTCTAAGGCTTCAGGTTCCCACTTTTAATCTAGACTGAAGGCATTTCAACAGCTTCAGGCTTCCACTTCCAATTCAGGCTGTGAGTGGTTCTACAGCAGTGACTAAAAATTTAGCTCTACCATTCCTATCTGAGAGACATTAGAGGGATATTGGTGATGGAGGGTTTTAACAGGAACAGAGCTCAAAAGTTTTGAAGCTTGTCAGTAAGAAAAATAAACTCCTGTGCTGCTGCTAAGACACAATAATGAGTAACATCACCACTGTGAGAACGGAGAGAGGTGGTTTGTAACCTCGGGAAGCTTGTGTACACAAGCAGGAGATACAAACTACTCAAACTCTGAAGGGGAACAAAATCAGAACAGCAAAGTTAATTGTTGTGTTTAGTAATCTTTACCTTTGCCTCCCTGTTTAACAGTAAGCAATTGTTTTCACTCCCCACAGCACCTTTAGGATAACGTATTTGAACAGGGCTGCTCCAGAAGGCCGGCGTCTTTTCAGCCCGAAAACTAGCGCAACCCTGTTCGCTCTATTTGTAACCAGGCGCCTGCGGCACTTTGTAATGCGCCTGAGATGAGAGGGGGGGGGGGGGGGGGGGGGGGGGGGCGTGCACTACAACCGTACGAAGCTGCTACACATTTATGACTTTAATATGGCAAATCCAGGCACATTACTGCTGGAATAGGTAGAGAACTTTACAAGGGGTTTATGTGAGCCAGAAGTGTCGTTTTGTAGCTGGAAAGTGCTAAATCTATGACCGGCAGGAGAACGGGTTCAGAGATTCAGGCGCTTTCCACACTACTAATGTGCGCACACAAAAAATGGCGCCAAAATACATACATGTTGCCGTTATTTAACTGAAGATAACAACGCCTACTCTTGTCAATTTATTTTCTCTATAACAAGCTGAGCCGTTAAAGATGCTAATCACTGCTATAGAACCACCCACAGCCTGACGAGACCAGAGTGAAAGAAAAGCTGGCTGTGACTGTGAAACTGCATGGTGAGAAAACCCCTTTAAGACAAGAATGGTAAAGTGTTAACAAATCTTAAAGGGGTTTTGCCAAGAAATGATTTCCTTACCTCTTATCTACTCAGGAGAGAAGATTAACTCAGCATGCTGAGTCACGGGGGAGAGGGTGTGAGCAGAGAGCCAGGGAGAGTCTGCAATGTTTACTCAAATAATTACATTACAACCAGTGGATTCTCTATACAAAAGACACAGGCTCATTCACTGCTTTTTCTCCCCAGACCCTTGCAAGCTCCTTCATGTTCCCTGTCATCCGAGAAGAAGTGCAGACAACGCAAGCATGGCCAGATCCGCTCCTGGTCGTGTCTACTGTAAACTTTCAGGAAACTAAGGGCATATAAAGAAAGCTGTAGCTCTCAGAGGCTTCACTTTTTGTAATCACATATATTTAGAAAAGTGATTAAATACCCATTTTGGAGGATCCCACGTCAACATTACATCGTGGCAAAACCCCTTTAAGAAAAGCGTCCCATTACCACCATGAGAAGGTCAGCAGTGTCCTCCTGCTGGACACAAGTTCTCCCAGCGACACATTTATATCTGGTTTTGCAGCAGATAGTCGTTCCCGGCCGCGCTGAGGTGCCAGGACGCCAAATGTTTTAAAACAAGTTCAATGAGATGTTATCTGCCCAATAATCCAGTGCACCGAGCGAGTGTTGGGTTGTATTAGAGATAGGTCATGTCAAGAAGATTACAGGAGCCTCTGCGGAGTGCGGCAGCGATGTGGGAGATGATGCGCTCGGATCAATACGGCCTTATTATCTGATCTGCTTTTTATAAGTTAAGACGCGTCAGACTCACTTTCCCATACTTGGTTTTTGTTACAATTTTGAAAAATAAAATTTCTAACTTTAACACCCCTGCTCGCTCCAGACAAAGCGTGGCCAGCGATATCCACGGCCTGAGAGGAAAGCAATGTTTGCGGATTACGGAATAGATCACTGTGAAATTCAAGGTGGATGTCGAGTAGGAAATTGGTTTTTTTAATACAAAGCATAGAGAGGGATATACAGCAAAAAAAAAAAAAAACTCCACAAAGTTGACCCTTTAGTTGATGCAGGTTGAGGCCAACAGAGTGTAGGACAGGAAACAACTGATGTCTGTTGCTGGATGTGAGCAATGTGTGTTTAGAGTCTGCAGTTTTCAGTGGGTGCTCTGCTTTCTCTTTACACCTGTACACAACCTAAGTCCTTTTCCCCCTGAAAGCTGCCTTGTAGGTGCTTTCAATCCTATCTACAGTCTGTGTGAGCTGCCCTCCTTGGAAGCTCTTTCCATGAGCTGATCTACCTTGTACAACCTTGCTTAAAGGTAAAGAAAGACTATTACCAAATATATTGTTGTCCTGATTTTGTTCTCTGCAGAGTTAGAACAATTCTTATCTCATGCTTTTGCACACAAACTTCTTTAGTTACCGCCACCAAGCACCTCTCTCTACTCTTATAGGCTGAAGTAGTGACTGGGATCATGACTCACTTCCTGCTGTGTTTCTTATCTTGAAGTTATTTACATTGCTTGCTGACAAGCTTTAACCCTTTACAGCTTTCTAGGCTTGTGCAGTACAGTTTACAAACCTTGGGCACTGAGGTCATTGTAAAAGGATTAGCAAGCAATAGCCAGTCACTTCTGTAGACAAGCTTGAACAGAAAGAAGGAGCCTGAAGCTGTAAAACCACCCACAGCCTGAACAGGAAGTTGGAGTCTAAAGCTGTAGAACCACCCATAGCCTGAACAAGAAAAGGGAGCCTGAAGCTGTAGAACTGCCCACAGCCTGAAAAGGAAGTGGAAACCTGAAGCTGTAGATTTGCCTACAGCCTGAACAAGAATTGGGAGTCTTAAGCTGTAGAACCACCCACAGCCTGAACAGGAAGTGGGAAACTCTATAACTGCCCACAGCCTGAAAAGAAAGTGGGAGTCTGAAGCCGTAGAACCAACCACAGTTTGAACAGGAAGTGGGAACCTGAAGCTGTAGAATTGCGTACAGCCTGAACAAGAAGTGGGAGTCTGAAGCTGTAGAACCACCCACAGCTTGAACAGGAAGTGGGAAACTGTATAACTGCCCACAGCCTGAAAAGAAAGTGGGAGTCTGAATCTGTAGAACCTCCCACCGCCTGAACAGGAAGTGGGAGTCTGAAGCTGCAGAACCACCCACAGCCCGAACAGGAAGTGGGAGTCCGAAATTGTAGACCGCACCACAGCTGACCAGGAAGTGGTGACCTGAAGCTGCCTATGTCTGTAAAACAGCCAGAAAACACCATTAATATCAGATAAGTGATGCAAAATAATTTATAGAACAACAGTTTAACATATAATTGTGTACTGTATAACTGCCCAGCCTGAAAGAAAGTTGGAGTCTGAATCTGTAGAACCTCCCACCGCCTGAACAGGAAGTGGGAGTCTGAAGCTGCAGAACCACCCACAGCCCGAACAGGAAGTGGGAGTCCGAAATTGTAGACCCGCCCACAGCCTGACCAGGAAGTGGGTGCCTGAAGCTGCCTATGGCTCTGTAAAACAGCACAGGAAAACAATCCCATTAATTATTCAGGTTATAAGTGATGCCAAAATAATTTATAGTTACAGTTTTACAATGTATTAATATTTTGTTGTTTCTGTTCATCATTCACTAGATCTTTGCTTAATGTTGGTGAATACGATTTTTTGCAGTTTACATCCAAAGGTTTAAAATCCACAGAAACCTAGAGCTGTGGGTTTATTATACTTGTATAAAATTTGAGAGAAGTCTAAAGTGTTAAGTAACAAAGTAACAAGTTCAAACCTGTTAAAATCTGTTTCCTAAGAGCTGAGCTTCAGATCTGCAAGTGCAGAATACATAGTAGGGGCATGAATACTAAGTTCCATCTCATCTCCTTACACAAGTAGGACCCCCACATGGTCACCATATACCAAGCCGGGTGCCCTACCATTAGGTATCATGGTCCTGGCATGTAGGCACTATAGTAATAACAGCAATTTTATATATTACCCTTATTGCTGCTCTATAAGATTCTCATCTCTGACACCAGGACCTGACAATTCTCCCAGACTGAACATATTTGCATACATATTATTTCCTGAATTACTGGTGTAATAAACATTTCTTTTCCACATGTGACACCCCGGGGGGTCTGTGCTGATGCAGGAATGATACTGTTGACTAAAAGATTAGCCTAACCGACCGCAAAACCGATCAACCTTGCACAAGTCTTCATTTAATAGATGCAAACGGGTAATTAAAACATCACATAAAAACTAGAGCTGCTTAAATATAAAAAAAAAATAAAAAGCTGCTACAGATATGAAACTTTCTGAAGTATTTTATTTAAAAAAAAGAGTATGCATTCTGTATTCAGTGTATGAATTGAAACAAGTTATAGTGACCGGGATTCTATAGAAGGGTCTGGATGCATTTCTAGATGTAATAATATAACAAGTTATAGTGACCGGATTCTGGAGAAGGGTCTGGAGACATTTCTAGATGTAATAATATAACAGTTATAGGACCGGATTCTGGAAAAAGGTCTGGATACATTTCTAGATGTAATAATATAAACAAGTTATAGTGCCCGGATTCTGGAGAAGGGTCTGGATACATTTCAGATGTAATTAATTAACAAGTTTTTGTGACCGGGATTCTGGAGAAGGGTCTGATACATTTCTAGATGTAATAACTATAACAAGTTTAGTGACCGGGATTCTGGAAAAGGGGTCTGGAACATTTCTAGTGTAATAATATAACAAGTTATAGTGCCCGGGGATTCTGGAAAAGGTCTGGATACATTTCTAGATGTAATAATATAACAAGTTTTTAGTGACCGGATTTGGAGAAGGGTCTGGATACATTTCTGGATGTATAATATAACAAGTTTTAGTGACCGGATTCTGGAGAGGGTCGGGATACTTTTCTAGATGTAATAATATAACAAGTTTATAGTGACCGGGATTCTGGAGAAGGGTCTGGATAACATTTCTAGTTGTAATAATATAACAAGTTATATTTGACGGATTCTGGAGAAGGTCTGGATCATTCTAGATGTTTTAAATTTATAAAAAGTTATAGTGACGGGATTCTGGGGGAAGGGTCTGGAAAATTTTCTTAGTTGTAATAATATAACAGTTATAGTGACGTTCGGAGAAGGGGTCTGGATCATTCTAGATGTAATAAACAAGTTATAGTGCCCGGATTCTGGAGAAGGTTGGATACATTTCTGGATGTAAAAATATAAACAAGTTATGTGACCAGGATTCTGGAGAAGGGTCTGATACATTTCTAGTGTAATAATATAACAAGTTATAGTGACCGGGATTCTGGAGAAGGGTCTGGATACATTTCTAGTTGTTAATAACAAGTTATAGTGACGGGATTCTGGAGAAGGTCTGGAACATTTAGATGTAAAAATATAACAAGTTATAGTGACCGGATTCTGGAGAAGGGTCTGGATAATTTCTAGTTGTAATAATTTAACAGGTTATAGGGACCAGGATTCTGGAGAAGGGTTGGATACATTTCTGATGTAATAAAAGTTATAGTGACGGGATTCTGGAGAAGGGTCTGGATACATTTCTGATTGTAATAATAAACAAGTTTTAGGAGGATTCTGGGAAGGTCGGGGATACATTTCTAGATGTAAAATAAACAAGTTATAGTGCCAGGATTCTGGAGAAGGGTCTGAACATTTCTAGATGTAAAAAAACAAGTTATAGGGGACGGATTCTAAAGAAGGGTCTGGTTTCATTTTGATGTAATAATTAACAAGTTATAGTGCCCGGGTTTGGGAAGGGTCTGGATACATTTCTAGATGTATAATAAACAAGTTATAGTGCCCGGGATTATGGAGAAGGGTCTGGATACATTTCTATTTGTAATAATATAAAAAGTTATAGTGCCCGGGATTCTGGAAGAAGGTCTGGAGACATTCTGTGTAATAATATAAAAATTATAGTGACCGGGGTTCTGGAAAGGTTTTGGATAAATATTTTAGTGTTAATATAAAGCATATTAAATCGGGCACAAAAGTGAAGTGATAAGAGTGGGTATGTTTATTTAATCTCTTAAAACTGTTCTAAGTTAACTCTAAAGCCTTCTCCTTCCATTATGTCCCTAAGAGTTAACCCTAAAGCCTTTCCCTCAGATATGTCCCTAAGCTGCAACTGACCCTAATGCAAAAAGTGGCTTCAAGACACAGCGATTTCCAGGCAGAGTCTAACAGCCCAATATTTCCTGTTCAGGGTGTGGGTGGTTCTACAGCAGGGATTGGCATATCAGCTCTGTAGTTCACAACTGAGCCTGGTAGAGGGCCATGAGTGCTGGAGGTTTGTAAACTGGACTGCACAAAGCTACAGAGCTGTGAAGGGTTAAAACTTGCCAGTAACTAATGTAAACAGGATAGTATATTTTAAGATAAGGAACAGAGCATTGATTGATTTCACTATCCTGGTCACTGCTGTAGTCTGCAAGAGTAGAGTGATAAGCGGTAACTCGGGGTGCTTATCTGCAAAACTAGGAGATAAGATTACTTCCAACTCTAAAGAGAAGCAAAACTGGACAGACACTGATTCTATATTTATCAAAAACTACAAAGTCCGGAACCTGTCCAAATGAAACTGAGACAAGAAACAATAAGACACCTCAGCCTGACACAACTGAAATCGACAACAGACAAATCAAAATAACAGAACTAGACGCGGACAATACTTCTTTACTCTCCAAACAAGCTTGTAATTTTCAGATAAGGATAACGGAGACAGGAGTAACCAATGAGCACAGATGTGCCGCCAGGTCGGCTGACAAGCAGGAATCCTGAAAAGTTTTCATGCAACCAATACAAACAAACACAGGTGACAGAAGACAGATGTAACACAGAAACTCCTGTTAACTTATAAAGCAGAAAAGGATGAAATGAAAGGAGAGTTCTTGCGATTTGTTATATATTACCAGTACAACCATGTGGAATCACTTCATCACTGTGTCATTCAGGACACAGGAAAAGTTTGATAGTAGAATAATAATGGCGACCGTATTGGAATATTCATAATTGTGAAAAAATAAATTTTTCCAAGTCAGTGACATATTTACTTGTCGATTTCTAGAATTTGCAGATGGAACATTCTTTGAAAACTCGACATCTACATGACGTGCTCAGATCTACGTGAGGAGCTCGCGGCTTGTAGACGTGTACAAGTGTTGTCAAGGACTAAAGAAGATTCTGTAGTAGAAGTCCTGACTGTTTCCATAATGATTCCGCCCATGTAACGCTCGCCTGGCACTTGCCCAAAACCTACTTTTCGTCCTCGTGTAGTTCATACAAGGAACAGTGTAAAATATGTCTCCTGACATTTCTGCCAGTGTTCATATATCACCGCCTGCCGCAAAGGTTACTTAGCATCTCCTTACATTAGCGTGTTGCTGAGAATTAGATTAAAATTCATGATTACCATTTTAAATCATTTATTGAAATTACATAGCAGAGCACTCCACCAGCCCCACAAATGGGAGGCGATGCAGCTGTTTGCAGTAAACACATCTGTGGGCGACGAAGAAGAAGAAGAAAAACGGGACCTGTCGAGGAGAACATCTGGATTTGGGTCACATATCCAGGTTCTAGCAGCGATTGTTTGTACAAGGGTCCCACACGCTCGTCAGGGATCGTCATAAATTCAGAAGAGGAACATTTTTCTCCTTCCTGCAGAAGGAATGTTGGTTGTAGGAGGATCTTAGGTAGAAACAGCTGTAGAAGAGTTGGATTTGTTCTTTGAAGGGGAAAGCTCAACTGGGCAACCCTCATATCCAAAATGGCCTCCCATACTTGGGTGTAAAAATTTCCGTGGCAGGACTGAGACAAGGCTGTCGTTGGGTCAATAAAAGTTTTTTGCTTTTTTGAAGTGCTGCCTTCATATACATTTTTTTATTGGTTTTGGCCCTTTGCCCAGGCCACTTTTGGCGTACACCCCCCTTTCTCTCACTATCGGTATATGCTGCGTATTTGTTCATGGCAAGGTTTTTTGGCCAAATTTTCCATACCCCACCTGCCAGGGAAAAAGTCGTCACTTCATACTTCCTTTTTCCCATCTGGCATGAGGAAGCACCCTAGGTGGTCACCGATCCCCGCCCACCCATCATCCCGGCCCTTGCTGGTGGTGGTATTGAGGGTAGCCTAGTGATGATCACTCCTCTAAAGAGCTAGTGCAGCAAGACAAAGCCCCTCAAATGCAGAACTCATTGTTGCTTGACTCAGATGAGGCACTATCAGCTTCATGGTTACTAGTAACATATACAGTATATAGTGCATGATTCTTGGAAGTTTTCACAAATAGGTATAAAATAGGGGGGTTTTATGTTAAAAAAAACACTTTCGACTCATGAAATGGGTTTTTAAACAGCACAAAGGTCTTTCTAGTTGACCCTACTGCACGGCTCAACTTCACGACCCACTTTTTTAAAAACTTTTAAAAGTTTTTGCGATCCGATTCCTGTATGCTAATTACATTATTTTCTGTTTCAGTATAACAGGCGCGTCGGTATCCACAATGGCCCTGACGCGGTTACCTACGCGTTGCTCCTCTAGGTCCCAACTCTGACTGTATGATTTTCCCAAGGCTTATTGGGTACTTGGTCCCCAACTCTGAGTATGATATTCCCCGGCTCTATTTGGGGGTCCCCTGGTCCCAGGGCTGGGGTGTATAGATATTCCTAGGCCCTTTTTGGGCACTCTGGTCTCCAGGGCGTTTTATGATATTCCCCAGGCTCTTTGGGCTACTCTAGGTCCCCGGGCTGACGTATTGATATTCCTCAGGGTCTGTTGGGCACTATAGGTCTCACGATGATGTCTAGATATTCCGAGGCTCTATTGGGGTACTCTAGGCCCCCGGGGCTGACTGTTAGATTTCCCCAGGCTCTATGGGCTATCTGGTCCCAGGGTGACTGTATGATATTCCCCCGGCTCTTTGGGGTACCTAGGGCCCCCCGGGCTGCGTATAATTTCCCCGGCTCTTTGGGTACTCTAGGTCTCCAGGACTGACTGTTAGTATTTCCCCCAAATCTATTGGGTACTCTAGGTCCCCAGGGCTGACTGTTAGATATTCCCCAGGCTCTATTGGGCTACTTAGGTCCCGGACTGACTGTATAGATATTCCCCCGACTTTTGGGTCTCTAGATCCCCCAAAGGGGAAAGTAAGTATCCCCAGGCTCTTTGGGCTATCTAGGTCCCGGGCTGCTGTTAAAATATTTCCAAAACTTATTGAGCTTACTCTAGGTCCCAGGGCTGATGTATGACATTCCCCGGCTTTATTGGGCTATCTAGGTCCCCAGGGTGATGTTAGATATTCCCCGGGTCTGTTGGGTTTTTAGGTCCCCAGGCTGACTGTATTGATTTTCCCCCGGCTTTTTGGGCTACTCTATGTCCAAGGGCGATGTGTAGATATTCCCAGGGCTCTTTGGGCTACTCTAGGTCCCCAAAGGGTGACTGTATAGATATTCCCCAGGGTTATTGGGGGTTTCTCTGGTCCCCAGGGATGGCTGTATGATATTCCCCGGCTTATTGGGCCCCCTAGGTCCCCCAGGGATGACTGTATAATATTTCCCGGCTTATTGGGCTCCTCTAGTCCCAGGGATGACTGTTTTGATATTCCCCAGGCTCTATTGGGTACTCTAGGGCCCCCGGGTGATGTATAGATATTCCCCCGGGTCTATTGGGCTACTCTTGGTCCCGGGCTGACTGTATAGATATTCCCCAGGGTCTATTGGGGTACCCAGGGCCCAGGGCTGACTGTTAGATTTTTTTCCCCCGGCTCTATGGGGTCTCTAGGTCCCCCGACTGTTAAAATATTCCCAAGGGTCTATTGGGCTACTCTATGTCCCGGGTGTCTTTGATTTCCCCCGGTCTTTGGGCCTTTGGTCCCCCCGGGCTGATATTGACAATTCCCCCCGGCTCTATTGGGGGTACTCTAGGGCCTTAGGAGGTGTAGGATTTTCCCCAGGCTCTATTGGGTACTCTAGGTCCGAGGGCTGATGTATAGATTTTCCCGGCTTATTGGGCTTTAGGTCCCCAGAGTGATGTTAGATATTCCCCCGTCTCTATTGGGGGTACTCTAGGTCCCCGGCTGATGTTGAATTCCCAGGGGTCTATTGGGGTAGCTGTTCTCAGGGGCGGGCTGTACAGATTTTCCAGGGCTTATTTTGGGGTACTCTAGGTCCCCGGGCGACTGTTTTAGATTTCCCCCGGGCCTATTGGGTACTCTAGGTGTAAAGGGTGAGTATAGCTTTCCCCGGCTATTGGGCAAATATAGGTCCCCAGGGTGACTGTCTAGATAAACCCCCGGCGCTATTGGGGGCTCTGTCCCAGGGCTGGGGGCTGTATAGATTTCCAGGCCTGGTACCAGTGATGATGTATGTTTGCCAGGCTCTATTGGGCTTCTAGGTGTCGGGCTGACTGCAAGATATTCCCAGGGGTCAATTGGGCTATCTAGGTCCCCAGGGCTGACTGTATATATATTCCAGCTTATTGGCTACGCTAGGTCCCAGGTGCTGTATAGGGCATTCCCCCGGTCTATTGGGCTACTCGGCCCCCCCGACTGTATGATATTCCCAGGCTCTATTGGGTACTTGGTCCCCCGGTGACTGTATTGTATTCCCCAGGCCTTTTGGGATTTTAGGCCCCCGGGTGACTTTAAATTTTTTTTTCCCCCGGCTTTTGGGCTCCTTAGGCCCCCCGGGCTGGGCTGTTTTAATATTCCCCGACTCTATTGGGCTACTTGGCCCCAGGGCTGCGTTTTGAAAATTTTCCAGGGGGCCCCCTTGGGGTTCTAGGTTCAAGGGTGACTGTTAGATATTCTCCGGGGCTTTTGGGTACTCTGATCCCCCGGGTGACTGTATGACTTCCCCAGGGTCTATTGGGGTATCTGGTCTCCGGACTGCTGTTAGATTTCCCAGGCTCTTTGGGGTCCTCTACATCCCCGTGTAAATGTTTTAGATATTCCCCCGGCTCATTGGGCTACTCTGGGCCCCCCGGATGACTAATAGATTTCCCCAGGCTCTATTGGGTATTAGGTCCAGGGTGATTTTATAGTTTTCCCAGGCTCTATTGGGTACTTAGGTCCCAGGATGACTGTAAAATATCCCAGGCTCTATTTGGGGTCTTAGGTCCCCCGGGTGACGTAAAGATATTTCCCGGTCATTGGCCCTTCCGGCCCCCGGGTGATGTATAGATTTCCCGGGCTTTTTGGCTACTCTAGGTCCCCCGGGTTGACTGTAAAATATTTCCCCCCGGCTCTATTGGGCTACGCTGGTCTTCAGGGGTGATGTATAGATATTCCTGGGCTTGTTGGGTTACTCTAGGGGCCCCCCGTGATAGTATTCCCAGGGTCTTTGGGCTGCTTGATCCCCAGGACTTTTGTATAGATATCCCCCCGGGTCTTTGGGGCTATGTAGGTCCCCGACTGTATAGATATTCCCAAAGGGCCCATTGGGCTTTCTAGGTCTCCAGGGCTGGGCTGTATGATATTCCACGGCTCTATTGAGTACCCAGGTCCCGGCTGACTGTATAGTATTCCAGGCTTATTGGGTGTCTAGGTCCCAGGGGATGTATAGATTTCCCCCCGGCTTATTGGCTACTCAGGGCCCCCGGGGTGACTGTTTTTCCCCGGGGTCTATTGGGCTCCTTAGGTTCTAGGGCTGACTGTATAGATATGCCCAAGGCTTATTTGGGGTTCTAGGGCCCCGGACTGACTGTATATATATTTTCCCCGCTCTTTTTAGGCTACTCTAGGTCCGGGCTGCTTTAGTATTCCCCAGGTTATTTGGGGTACTTTTAGGTCCCCGGGTGACTGTATAGATATTCCCCGGCCTATTGGGTACTTGGTCCTCAGGGGGGGATGTTTGTTATTCCCAGGCTCCTAAGGCACTAGAAATCTTTGTCTGCTGTAGTAGGGAAATGGGCAAACAAAGGGGTTAAATGCGGGGACTTAGGGTTCCTCCGGTCCCCCGCCCTTCACAGAGACTGCTTAGGGGGGAGATTTTTTAACTTAGCTTGGGAGACATAAACCCCTTCTGTAGGCAGCAATATGTTTTGTCATTACTGTCGACAGAGGACACGGGGGGGAGGTCGTTAAGGGGCGAATTCCCTGTATGGGAACAAAGCTCAAGTAACCTGGGGATTGTTCTAAACCCTCTTTCCATCCGGATGGATTATCTGCATAAACGCTGCATATTTGTGGCGCTCTGAGTGGACACGGCCGGGCTCTGCGCTCTCTTAGGAGGGGTTTTATGGGGTCGTCGGCCCCGGTTTACAGCTCATTGGAGGCTTTCACTCTTCTGAAGATGATGATATCCGCGTTGTGACGGGAAATTGACTTCAGCTGTAAAACTCAGCTCCTGATTAAATTTTGCTGCCAAATGTCATAAAACAGTTATAGGAATCTATTTCTGCTAATTCTGAAAATCTACGTAGATCCTTTGCTAGATTCCTAGAAAATCATAAAAAGTGCATTAGTGCGGGGCCGGAAGTGGATGAATTTCTGGCAAATTTACACTTTTTGAAGCAAAAAAAAAAATAATGTGCAAACAGTTTACAGTTTAGGGTTTTGGAGGGTTTTATGCGGCTTATTTCTTCAATTTAAAACCCACAATCGCTTATGTATCTTGTAAAACTCCAGAAGAATGTGAGTCCTATGAGGCTTATGTGGGAGCTGCCTGACACCATCCTCAGAATGGATTTGGATCAGAGCCCATGTTATTTTAGATAATAAACAAGTCACTATTTTATTTACCTAAATCTAAAGTTTATCTAAATCTGCCCCAATCAGTGTTGGGCTTAGGTGCCTTTGGCCCACCAGTGAAGCTGATTTTTGGGGCCCACCAGTGAAGCTGATTTTTGGGGCCCACCAGTGGAGCTGATTCTTGGGTCCCACCAATAAAGGTGATTCTTGGGGTCCAACAGTGGAGTAGATTCTGGGGGCCCACCAGTGAAGCTGATTTTTGGGGCCCACCAGTGGAGGTGATTTTTGTGGGCCCACCAGTGGAGTCGGATTCAGGGGCCCCACCAGTCCAGCTAACTCTTGGGACCACCAGTGCAGTAGATTCCTGGGGACCACCACGGGTGGAGATAGTCGGGGCCCACCAGTGGAGATGATTCTCAGGGCCCACCAGTGGAGCTGATTCTTGGGGCCCACCAGTGGAGTAGATTCTTGGAGCCCACTAGTGGACCTGAGTATTGGGGCCACCAGTGGAGTTGATTCTTAGCAGCCACCAGTGGAGTTGACTTTTAGGGCCCACTAAGGGAGTTAAGACTTGAGACCAACTAGTCGAGTGTATTGTTGTGGCCCACTAGTGAAAGTAATTATTGGGACCTACCAGTGGAGTTGATTCCTGGTCCCCACCTGTGAATATGGGTCTTGAAACTTACCAGTGGAGTTGATTCCTGGCCTCCACCTGTGAATTTGGGTCTTGAAACTTACCAGTGGAGTTGATTCTTGGGGCCACCAGTGGAGTTGATTCTTGGAGCCCACCAGTGGAGTTGATTCTTGGGGCCCACCAGTGGAGTTGATTCTTGAGGCCCACCCTACATCTACTGTACTTTACCTGACTGCACATAACTCTTGCACACTACCTGACTTTCTCTGCCCTTCACCTTGACAAGTACACCCAAGCTAACCAGCAAAGATCCAAAGTGATATCCACAGTTCTCTGCTGCAGACTCCCACTCATGCATTAGGCTTATACAGTACATGGCAGATAGTTACAACAAGCAGAGCTGCAGTGTAAAGCATAAGGATAGAGCCGTAGATTGACCCTTGGCTGGGAGTCGGGATTTAGATTATCTGTGACTCTTGAAGATAAGACTTTTAAGATGGATTCATCGATTATTGCTGTCCTCTAATGAAGCAGGGCTGCAATGTAAAGTACAGGGGATATGAGAGGCTATGAAGAGACAGATAGAAGAATGAATACAAACAATAGATAGATCAGCTAAGCTGGAGCCACTGACCATAGCTGCCAATGAGATAAAACTAAATAGCAGTCAACATTGTGGATAATACATAGAAGGTGAGTGGATAAGGAACAATTTTTAGTATTGCACAAATCTGTTGTACAGTCTTCAATATATTCCACACATAAGGGAATAACTGGATCGCCCATCCTCCATTATCCGCCCATTGAATGATTTCTCACCACTCACCCTATCCATAATGACGGCTTATAATGACTCATTTTCCTATTATGTTCCTCTATGACATCATCACACAGTGTGGAAAGTCATAGAAGCCCTTCATTATTGCACCAGGAGACCATATCCCAGCAGGGTTAGTCACGTATCAGTAGACTGCACTTTACTCATCGACTTCGTGTCTAGAACTCAGCACAATAGCTTTTGTCAGGCGAATGCACCATCTCAAGACAATTGTCGGGGGGTTCCAATAACGTCAGATAATGCAAATGACCCCCACGAGGAACCGATACGGCGCAGCACAGACGCCGCTTAACAATAACTGTAATGATAGTCATTTCCCTTTATCATTCCGGCAATAACACAATAATACAAGGGAATGCGCAATTTAAAAAGAATCAATGTCAGATGAGCGGGAAGAAGGGAAAGATTTCTAACAACAAAGGAGGTGCGGAATCTATCTAATATGATTGAACGCAACATATATTTAATTGCAGTAAACTAATTGCCTGTCATAAGGAATAAGAGCGACGAGGAGAAGAGAAGTCAGGAGACTGATGTGAAGCCGGCGTACAATTACAGAGGTAAAAAAGAAACAAATCTTAGTGAAGTTCCTGAAGGATGGAAAAAGAGAGCAAAAAAAACACAAAAAAAACCCCACAACAGACGAAATCAGAAAGTCAGGAAATTGGTACAAAACGCCCCAAAAAAGCAAAAGAACCCACAAAAAGTGAGATCAGGAAATCATCAAAATAGCGCAAAATTAAAAAAAAACACAAAAGATAAGATCAGGAAGTCGTGGAAATGGCACAAAATGCAAAAAAAAAAACAAAAAACAAAAGATGAGATCAGGAAGTTATGAAAATTCTCAAAGTGAAAAAAAAAGCACAGAAGAAAAGATCAGGAAGTCATGGAAATGGCACAAAATGCAAAAAAAAAACAAAATAAAAGATGGGATCAGGAAGTCATGAAAATTCTCAAAGTGAAAAAAAGCACAAAAGAAAAGATCAGGAAGTCATGGAAATGGCACAAAATGCAAAAAAATAAACTAGAATAAACAAACAAAAACACAAACGATAAGATAACAAAAGTCATGGAAATGGTGCAAAATGCAATAAAACCCCCCCACAAAACATGAGATCAGAAAGTCATGAAAATGGAACAAAGAGCCCCCCCAAAAAATTATACAAAAGGTGAGATCAGGAAGTTATAAAAATAGTGCAAACCGAAAAAAAAAAGAAAACACAAAATAAAAGATCAGGAAGTCATCGAAACGGCACAAAAATAAAAAAAAAACAACAAAAGATGATATCGGGAAGCTATGAAAACGCTCAAAATGTAAAAAATAAACCCAAAAAGGATAACATCAGAAAGTCATGGAAATGGCATAAAATGCAAAAAAAAAAATAAAAATTGATTAGAAAGTCATGAAATTGTTCAAAATGCAAAAAAAAAAAACCCCACAAAATATAAGATCAGGTAGTTATCGAAATTGAGCAAAATGTAAAGAAAAAACCCATAAAGATTGAGATCAGGAAATCATGAAAATGGCACAAAATGAAAAAACAAAAAATGAGATCAGGAAGTCATGAAAATGCTCCAAATGCCAGAAAAAGCACAAAAGAAAAGAAAAGGAAGCCATGGAAATTGTCACGGTCCGTGCCGCGTTCCTGTCCTTCGCCGCGGCCTCTGCTGTCACCGTATACGTTCCTATCGCCGCTGCTTGCCCACCTGCGGTTGCTGTACGGCTTTTCACCTTGTTGCTCCTCCATCTTGGCTGCTGCCCTGTCTCTCTATAGAGGGCGGCGGCCACATCTTCCCTTCCTTTATTCCCACAGTGTGCAGCGGGGTTGATCTTCCTCTGCCAATCCCCTTCCACCTGTGGGTTTATAAGCCTGCTTCTCCCTACACTCCCTGCCTGATCCTTGTTGTTGCATGTTGTGCTGTTGTTGCTGTGTGGTTTCTTATCTTGTTTGTTAGCAGTCCGGTGTGCACACGCTGTCTTGTTTGTGTCCTTATGGTATCCTCTATATTTGGTTAGTCTCTATGTTGGTCTCCCTGTGTCTTTGTCTGTGAGTTTCCTTGCCTTGTTCTTTGCCTGTGTTCTTGCCCTGGTCGTGCCTTGGTTCCTTGCCTGAGTTTTGCTTAAGTCTCTGCTGGTCTCTGATCATGTTCTTGGTGTTTCGAGTCTGTCTATGTATTGTTCCTTTGCCTTACGTTTTCCCTCCTGGTTGGCATCCGTTTTGTCCTGTCTTTGTCTGCTTGTACCTGCACATATCTGTACCTAGTCTTTTATATCTTTGTTCCTATTCTGTTGGTGCCTAGCTTTGGAACTTCTGGCCTGTCTGGTCAGCTGCCCCTGCTGGGGACTGCTCTGAGGTCCGACCTGGTGGCTGTCGGGGAAAGCCACCCTTAACATCAAAGGCTCTGTGATGATGCCTGACGGCCGCTTAGTTACGCCCCCTCGGAGCAAGCCCGGCAGTGGTTCAGTGGGTCCACAATCCTCTCAACCGTTACAAAAATAAACACAAAAATACACAAAAGATAAGATTAAAAAGGCTTGGCAATGGCATTAAATAAAAACAACAAAAGATGAGAGTAGGCAGTCATGAAAATACTCAAAATGTAAAAAAAGCACAAAAGAAAAGATCAGGAAGTCATGGAAAAGGCACAAAATACAAAATAACAAAAACAAAAGGTGATCAGGAAGTCATGAAAGTGCTCAAAATGCAAAAACACCGCACAAAAGATAAGATCAGGAAGTCATGGAAAAGGAACAAAATGTAAACAAAAAACAGCACACAAATTGAGATCAGGAAATCATGAAAATGCTCAAAATGCAAAAAAATCACAAAAGAAAAGATCAGGAAGTCATGGAAAAGGCACAATGCAAAACACAAAAGTTGTGGTCAGGAAGTCATGGAAACGGAGCAAAATGTAAACAAAAAAACACAAAAATTGAGCTCAAGAAGTCATGAAAATGCTTAAAAGGCAAAATAAAAGCAGAAAAGAAAAGATCAGGAAGTCATGGAAATAGCACGAAATGCAAAAAAAACATAAAAACAAAACACAAAAGATGAGATCAGGACGTCATGAAAATGCTCAAAATGTACGAAATGTGACAGAATTGTTTATTATACATAGACACACTGTTAACTTTGTTGCTTAAGAAAAAAAAATCTGGGAACAAACATCTGATCCGGCCCCCTACATGCTGCACTATCGTTTCTGAAGGACACCTCCAGTGCAGATGTGAACCTCGCCTAATCTGTGCCAAAAATACATAAACTCGGCACAAGCCACGCACCTTATTTTACTTTTCATTTTTCTATTGTAAATTGGCCCCCAGGATGGAGATGGGACGCGTCCAAAGCAAGGACATCACTTCTAGGGGTAAAAAAACCCCAAAAAGCAGAAGCACTGGAGAACTAATAATGTGCGTCTATATTTCGACACAAAGAGGGAAATAATACGGAATCAAGGCGGCTCCTCCAAGCGTGATCCACTTTCACCCTCACAATGTTACATTTCGCACACGAGCCTTTGTTGAGCTTGAGGAAGGTCCTGTGTGAACTAGAACATTGTGAGGTTGCATAAAACATCACAGTTAGTGCATGGTCCCATTTTTTTACATCTTTGAGAAGGTTTAAAGGAACGTGTGCCCCGATGCCCAAAGTCTATACCGATCCCTTCTGCAACCACCAGGTGTGATGGCCAAAGGACTCTAGAGCCAATAGACAGATGATAAAGCCAATTTCTGTCCTTTTCTGTCCATCCGGAAGAAGGTGAGTGTTGAGGACCAGACCAAAGTCTATGGAAGTGTTGGTCTTCTGCCATGTTGGGTTTTCTGGTTTTATGTGTGTTATGCTTATGTATACGTTGTTGGACGAGTCTAAAATCTGTATCCTCACCTCATCAGCGGAGGCACAATCCAAATCCCAAAGGAGACAGAGATCGATACCTTTGTCATTCAGATGAATGTCATCAAAATTCTCTAGTGTAAGACCAACGGAAAAAAAAATGTACAATGCCCTTGCCAATATTACACTACATCAATAAGGACACTGAGAGGCTGATCCAGAAACATCACTGTGTCTAATCCTCAGGTATGGACTATAGACGACAAAAGAGGTCAAAATTATCCCCCAAAAATCACCACTTTCAACTGTGATCTATTATTCACAGGCACAATGATAAAGGGGGTGTCTCACTAAACTGTTTCACTCAACCACAAGCAGCTTCAGATTCATGCTTCCTGGTCAGGCTGTGGGTGATTCTATAGCAGTAGTTAGCATATTAGCTCCAAATTCACTTCTTCTAATAGCACTGACATGAGAACAGGAGATCTTATCTATAGAGCAGAGAGCTTCAGAGCTCTAAGTACACAATCTAAAGTAATTAGTCTCCTTTGTTTGTTAGAGACAGCACACTCTGTTGTCAAGCTGCCAGCATCCTGTGTGCCGACCTGTGGTGATGTCACTCTCTGCTCTCAAATATTACAAGGAGAAGAGAGAGACGGGGAGAGCAGAACGGTAACCAGAGAAACCTGAGTGCACTTAGAGCACATGAAATCTCTCATCTCCTCAACAAAGAAAAATAAATCAATGTATTTAGAAAAAGTTTTCATTTACTGTTCCCTACATGTTGAAAACTAATCTTTGTAGTTAGACAGCCCCTTTAAGGTTCACACCGGAACCTTTCACGAGCTTGAGGAAGGTTCTTGCGTAATCTGAATTATTGTAAAGTTGAATAAAATATCTCAGCTGCTGCCTTGATTCCACAAGGCATTATGGGAAAGGAGCTGAGAAGCTCAAGCGCCCTCTATTGGATGTAACAAATCCTCAATTTGCTTCCGACTCACTGAATCTTTAGAGAGCAAAAAGGGATATTAGCCAAGCCAGTATCACTCATCTGCATACAGCTGTTTTGGGGTTTTGCCCCTCATCAGTGCAGAGTGCTGATTGTACTGCCTGGCTGGGTGGGAGGCAATGAGTGGCTCAGAAAAGGGAACATCTCTCTTTGGGGTGAGCACCATATAGGTGTGTGGAGTTTTGAATTGCCTTTATGCCTTGTGATATGCAGATGCTTAGTGGAGGGCAAAAAGGCAATTCAAAACTCCATACATCTACATGGTGCTCTCCCCAAGGAGAGATGTTCCCCTTTCTGAGCCTTGATACCATTATTTTACAACTTTTAGAGAGCTATGTGTCAATAGAACTTGTTCACCAATATCACAAGGCATTATGGGAAAGGAGCTGAGAAGCTCAAGCTCCCTCTGTTGGATGTAACAAATCCTCAATTTGCTTTTGACCCCCTGGGTCTTTGGAAAGCAAAAGGGATATTTAGCCAAGCCAGCATCACCCATCTGTATACAGCCGTTTCGGGATGTTTGCCACTTGTCAGTACAGAGCAGAGCGATGCTGGCTTGGCTGAGTGGGAGGCAATGAGTGGCTCAGAAAGGCAAGATCTCTCCTTAGGGAGAGCACCTATATAGGTGTGTGGGTCAAAAGCAAATTGAGGATTTGTTACATCCAACAGAGGGCGCTTGAGCTTCTCAGCTCCTTTCCCATAATGCCTTGTGATATGCAGATGCTTCGTGGAGTGCAAAAAGCAATTTCGAATCTCCACACACCTATATAGGCGCTCTCCGTAAGGAGCGATCTTCCCTTTTTGTTCCCCAATAGTCAATGTTTCCACCATTATGACTTATGCTCAAAGGACACTAAAGTCCATAGATAAAAGTGAAGGGCAATTTTTGGCCTTATTTCTCCACCATTCTCCCCCCCCAAAAAAAAAGTGAAGTTTATGGACCAAGTCCATGGAAGTGTTGGTCTTCTTCCATGTTGGATTTTTTGGTTGTCGGCAACACTTGTAAAGACAGCTATGACATATAGAAAATATGTGGCACACTTATATATAGCTTGTCGAACAGGTCTACAGACTACTCCCTCATCTCATCAGCAGAAGCATAACCCAACTCCCAGCGGAAGGAAACGAACGCTACCCTTGTCATGTACAAGAATGTCATCGAAAATCTCCAGAGTATGGCCGGCTAAAAAAAATCTTACGATGCCCTTGCCAATATTACTCTACAGCAAAACCACGAAGACACTGAGAAGCTGATCAAGAAACATCAGTGTCTAATCCTCAGCTATAGATCATAGAGAACACAAAAGAGCAAACATGCCCAAAATGGAAAGCAACCAAGGCCTTGTCTGATTAGGAGTCGTACTCAACATAGACATCAAGGGTCTTCCTTATCGAAATGGAAAATTGTCTTCCCCTTCCCATTTCCTGGTTTGCCGTATCGCTCTACTTCCCCTCCTTCGAGTTCCAGTCATTGGTAAATTCAGGGCCCTATGCAGCCAAAATATCTGGGCCGCCTGGCCAATGTACTTCTCTATCTTGCATCGTATGAATGAGCCCCTTTATTCATAAATGTATTCGGGGCCTCTGATAGGAGTTCTGCCAACACTGCCCTGATGGTGCTCCGGGTTTCTGTAATCAATGGTTCTTCTCACTTATAGAAGACAATACTTGCAACAATGTAACAGGAGACATCACCATTAAATTCCAATAAATTTTGGGGATCTTCCTCATCAGACTAATCTTAGATCAGACAGAGGCCAGAATAATTTTGGCCTCAATTCTATTGGGGTAACTGTTCAAACCTTGTCAACATCACAACTAAACTGTTCCCATTTAAGTCCGAAATGTTAAGATGACAATGTAAAGGGTGTAATTAGAGAGGGAGCAGAGGCAGTAGCCAAACCTGGGCCCAGATGTTTGAGGGAGTCTAGAAGGCTCCTCTGGCACAAAATATGTCACTATTAGAAATGGCGCATGGTAGATGCATGAAGGTAGAAGCAAGGCACTAGAGTCCACTCCAACTGGAATGGATAAAATACATGACATTGTTTGAAATAACATTGAAACCCACTAGGCTTGGTCCACAAGTTATGGCATATAATAATACCCGCTGACGCTTTTCAGACATCGATCCTCAGTTGTAGCATAAAGAGACTTAGCTCCAGACAAGGTACGGTATATAGCTCAAATTAATTTTCAGTTTGAGCTATATACCATGTCTATTGCTCAGTTCCACTATACGAAAACTAAAAAGGGATGTGTGAAATGCATCAGCAAGTATTACAATATGCCATAGCTTGTGGATTACCTCAAAAGGATTTTAATATTATTTGAATAAAGGTCATATATTTTTATCCAAACAAGTTGTAGTGGACACTGGTAAGGCTCGGGCTGACCTACAGTTGAGCAGGCTGAGAGCCGGGGTATGGTGAAGTCAGGGGCAAGGTGGGCCACTGGAAACAGATGGCCAGTGGCGCTTGAGGGAAAAGGATTCATAAAGTAAGAGGCATGTATAGAAGCTGTAGGGTGGGCACAAAGAATCATCGCTCCCTTTGGGTTCTAAGAAACAACTCTACTGAACTGGTGGGGCCCCTGAACCAATCATCTCCACTGGTGGGCTCCAAGAATCAACTGCACTGGTGATCCCAAGAATCAGCTCCACTGATGGGCCCCAAGAATCAACTCTACGTGTGTGCTCAAAGAACCAACTGCACTGGTGACCCCAAGAATCAGCTCCACTGGTGGGCTCCAATAACCAACTGCACTGGTGACCCCAAGAATCAACTCCACTGATGGGCCCCAAGAATCAGCTCCACTGGTGGACTCCAAGAACCAACTGCACTGGTGACCCCAAGAATCAGCTCCACTGGTGGTCCCAAGAATCACGTCCACTGGTGGGATCCGAGAATCAAATCCACTGGTGATAACCAATAACCAACTGCACTGGTGCCCCCAAGAATCAGCTCCACTGGTGGGCTCCAAGAACCAACTGCATTGGTGACCCCAAGAATCTACTCCACTGATGGACCCCAAGAATCAGCTCCACTGGTGGACTCCAAGAACCAACTGCACTGGTGACCCCACCCCAAGAATCAGCTCCACTGGTGGTCCCAAGAATCACGTCCACTGGTGGGATCCATGAATCAAATCCACTGGTGAGATCCAAGAATCAACTCCACTGGTGAGCTCCAATAATCAACTCCACTGATGAGCTCCAAGAACCCTCTCCACTGGTGGGCACCAAGAATCAACTTCACTGGTGGCGCCAGGAATCAGCACCACTGGTGGGCCACGAGAATCAACTCTACTGGTAGACCCCAAGAATCAACTCCACTGGTGGGCACCACACATCACCTACACTGGTGGGCCCCAAGAATCAACTTCAATGGTGGACCTTAGGAATCAACTCCACTGGTGGGCCCCAAGAATCAACTCCACTGGTGGGTCCCAAGAATCAACTCCACTGGTGGGCACCACACATCACCTTCACTGGTGGCCCCAAGAATCAACTTTAATGGTGGATCTTGAGAATCAACTCCACTGTTTGGCTTCAAGTATCAACTCCATTGGTGGCCCCAAGAATCAACTCCACTGTTTGGCTTCAAGTATCAACTCCATTGGTGGCCCCAAGAATCAACTCCATTGGTGGGCCACAAGAATACTCTATACTGTGGGCTCCATGCATCCCGTCTGACACTGACGCTGGTGCCTTGCTTCTACCTTCATACTTTTTCAAGGACCTGGCTTAGCTTGGTCCATGCATCCTCCAGCAGTATGCAACTAGGATCCGGGGAGCTGACCCACACCCTAGTTCTTTTGTATCAGGACCCAGGAGCTCCAAGTTGCCTCATCTTTTTCATTTTTGTTTTTTTGCAGGCTGTGGGAGAGGCGGCGATGCAGTGATTGTGTATTCATGGCGGTGGGTGGTCGGCTTCTCACCCATACAGTGTCTTGTTGTTTACCATGATAAAGTGTAAATACGATGAGATTTCCTCCCCGCGAGATTGCACCGGCTTCATATTACCTGCTCTTCATGGATCACTGCCATTTACACATTGTAAGGAAAAAAAATCAAGCAAGTGTGAAAAAAATATGGAAATACAATGCACAGGTGGAAAGTAAAGCCAATGTTATGTATGGGCGGATCAGTGACGCATCGCATGGTGCCTACTGGAATGACCAGACCTTATGTGGAGCGCACCCTGGAGCCGTCCTCCTTACTGGGCTGCGGCCCATTTTCACTTCTTCTACAGTCATATGAAAAAGTTTGGGCACCCCTATTAATCTTAATCATTTTTAGTTCTAAATATTTGGGTGTTTGCAACAACCATTTCAATTTGATATATCTAATAACTGATGGACAAGTAATATTTCCGGATTGAAAGGAGGTTTATTGTACTAACACAAAATGTGCAATATTAGTTATTAGATATATCAAATTGAAATGGTTGTTGCAAACACCCAAATATTTAGAACTAAAAATGATTAAGATTAATAGGGGTGCCCAAACTTTTTCATATGACTGTATATCTTCATATTGTGACTGTCTGACAAAGGTCTTATGACCAAAACGTTACACATTCGTTTAAAGTCACACGTTTTTCTATACATTTGGAGCTTGTGGATTATATTAAAGAATTTCCTTGCATTACCTCTGTGTGCGGTCAATTGACACAGTTCAAGAATTATACATAAACCGATATTAAAGCTTAGATATAATGTTTATGAAACCTGTTCCCCTTGTTCCTTTGATCTCGCAGCTGGGAAAGCATAGAATCAGATTCCCTGCTGGTGTAATGCACGGATGATGTTGGTGTAATTGGGATAATGCAGGAATGTGACAGCACAAGTAATGGTGCAAAATCGTAGAAGAATAATGCAAACAATTGGCAATGGTGGGGGCTGTATATTATTTACAGGCCCCTCCCATATTGACTTCAACTTATGTCTGGAATGGCCCCATGGTTGCCCCCTATGCCCCCTCCTCTATAGGTTCGCCCATAGACAGATAAGTAGATTTGATGCCTTCTGTTTTTAACAGACTGAATTATAATCCGCAAACGCTTCTCCAGTTTATCTGTACAACAATATTTTGTTTTGACAGATGCCTTAGTTGTGACATATGTCGGAGAGTTCTCATCACACCCCTCGCCTGCTCTGCATAGCATTACCCGAAATCCATGTACAGAGATTGATACGTAGCTGACGGCAAAAGAGGCGAAATCAGATCAACTAAAAAAAAAACAAAGCCATTATTTAATAGAACTCGGAATGTGACAGATATTAAATCTACAAGTATTAAAATGATTGGAAACAAGGAAAGTGAAATGTATCAAAGATGAAAAATACAAGACAATGGAGGTTTAGAGGAGATGGAGATGGGACACAGTGAGCTCCTGGAGGCTATGAGGAGGCGATGACCACCCAGGACAATGAGGTAGAGGAGATGGAGATGGGACAGAGTGAGCTCCTGCAGGTATGAGGAGGCAATGACCGCCCAGGACAGTGAGGTAGAGGAGATGGGACGGGACACAGTAAGCTCCTGGAGGTATGAGGAGGCGATGACCGCCCTGGACAATGAGGTAGAGGAGATGGAGACGGGACAGAGTGAGCTCCTGAAGGTATGAGGAGGGGATGCCCGCCCAGGACCATGAGGTAGAGGAGATGGGACAGGACACAGTGAGCTCCTGGAGGGATGAGGAGGCGATGACCACCCAGGACAGTGAGGTAGAGGAGATGGAGCCGGGACACACAGTGACCTCCTGGAGCCTGAGGGAGGCGATGACCGCCCAGGACAATGAGGTAGAGGAGGTGGGACAGGACACAGTGAGCTCCTGGAGGTATGAGGAGGTGATGACCGCCCAGGACAATGAGGTAGAGGAGATGGGACAGGACACAGTGAGCTCCTGGAGGTATGAGGAGGCGATGACCGCCCAGGACACTGAGGTGGAGGAGATGGAGCCGGGACACAGTGACCTCTGGAGCCCTGAGGAGGCGATGACTGCCAGGACAATGAGGTAGAGGAGATGGGACAGGACACAGTGAGCTCCTGGAGGTATGAGGAAGTGATGATAGCCCAGGACAATGAGGTAGAGGAGATGGAGACGGGACACAGTGACCACCTGGAGCCCTGAGGAGGCGGTTTGACTGCCCAGGACAATGGGGTAGAGGAGATGGGAAGGGACACAGTGAGCTCCTGGAGGTTGAGGAGGTGATGACTGCCCAGGACAATGAGGATAGAGGGATGGAGACGGGACAGAGTGAGCTCCTGTAGGTATGAGGAGGCGATGACCGCCCAGGACAATGAGGTAGAGGAGATGGAGAAGGGACAGAGTGAGCTCCTGGAGGTATGAGGAGGCGATTGACCGCCAGGACAATGAGGTAGAGGAGATGGAGACGGGACAGAGTGAGCTCCTGGAGCAATGAGGGGGCAATGACCGCCCAGGACAATGAGGTAGAGGAGATGGGACGGGACACTGTGCCGGAAGGTATGAGGAGGCGATGACCGCCCCGGACCGGGAGGTAGAGGAGATGGAGCCGGGACACAGTGACCTCCTGGAGCCCTGAGGAGGCGATGACTGCCCAGGACAGTGAGGTAGAGGAGATGGGACAGGACACAGTGAGCTCCTGGAGGTATGAGGAGGTGATGACCGCCCAGGACAATGAGGTAGAGGAGATGGGACAGGACACAGTGAGCTCCTGGAGGTATGAGGAGGCGATGACCGCCCAGGACAATGAGGTAGAGGAGATGGAGCCGGGACACAGTGACCTCCTGGAGCCCTGAGGAGGCGATGACTGCCCAGGACAATGAGGTAGAGGAGATGGGACAGGACACAGTGAGCTCCTGGAGGTATGAGGAGGTGATGACCGCCCAGGACAATGAGGTAGAGGAGATGGGACAGGACACAGTGAGCTCCTGGAGGTATGAGGAGGCGATGACCGCCCAGGACAGTGAGGTAGAGGAGATGGAGCCGGGACACAGTGACCTCCTGGAGCCCTGAGGAGGCGATGACTGCCCAGGACAATGAGGTAGAGGAGATGGGACAGGACACCGGTAGCTCCTTGAGGTATGTGGAAGTGATGACCGCCCAGGTCAATGTGGTAGAGGTGTTGGAGACGGGACACAGTGACCTCCTGGAGCCCTGAGGAGGCGATGACTGCCCAGGACAATGAGGTAGAGGAGATGGGACAGGACACAGTGAGCTCCTGGAGGTATGAGGAGGTGATGACTGCCCAGGACAATGAGGTAGAGGAGATGGAGACGGGACAGAGTGAGCTCCTGAAGGTATGAGGAGGCGATGACCGCCCAGGACAATGAGGTAGAGGAGATGGAGATGGGACAGAGTGAGCTCCTGGAGGTATGAGGAGGCGATGACCGCCCAGGACAATGAGGTAGAGGAGATGGAGACGGGACAGAGTGAGCTCCTGGAGCCATGAGGGGGCAATGACCGCCCAGGACAATGAGGTAGAGGAGATGGGACGGGACACAGTAAGCTCCTGGAGGCTATGAGGAGGCAATGACCGCCCAGGACAGTGAGGTAGAGGAGATGGAGCCGGGACACAGTGACCTCCTGGAGGCCTGAGGAGGCGATGACTGCCCAGGACAGTGAGGTAGAGGAGATGGGACAGGACACAGTGAGCTCCTGGAGGTATGAGGAGGAGATGACAGCCAAGGACAAGGATGTGGAGGAGATGGGACAGGACACAGTGAGCTCCTGGAGGTATGAGGAGGCGATGAACTCGCCAGGACAGTGAGGTAGAGGAGATGGAGCCGGGACACAGTGACCTCCTGGAGCCCTGAGGAGGCGATGACTGCCCAGGACAATGAGGTAGAGGAGATGGGACAGGACACAGTGAGCTCCTGGAGGTATGAGGAGGGGATGACCGCCCAGGACAATGAGGTAGAGGAGATGGGACAGGACACAGTGAGCTCCTGGAGGTATGAGGAGGTGATGATTGCCCAGGACAATGAGGTAGAGGAGATGGAGACGGGACACAGTGACCTCCTGGAGCCCTGAGGTGGCGATGACTGCCCAGGACAATGAGGTTGAGGAGATGGGACAGGACACAGTGAGCTCCTGGAGGTATGAGGAGGCGATGACCGCCCAGGACAATGAGGTAGAGGAGATGGAGACGGGACAGAGTGAGCTCCTGAAGGTATGAGGAGGCGATGACCGCCCAGGACAATGAGGTAGAGGAGATGGAGACGGGACAGAGTGAGCTCCTGGAGGTATGAGGAGGCGATGACCACCCAGGACAATGAGGTAGAGGAGATGGAGACGGGACAGAGTGAGCTCCTGTAGGTATGAGGCGGCTATGACCGCCCAGGACAATGAGGTAGAGGAGATGGGACGGGACACAGTGAGCTCCTGGAGGCTATGAGGAGGCAATGACCGCCCAGGACAGTGAGGTAGAGGAGATGGGACGGGACACAGTGAGCTCCTGGAGGTATGAGGAGGTGATGACTGCCCAGGACAATGAGGTAGAGGAGATGGGACGGGACACAGTGAGCTCCTGGAGGCTATGAGGAGGCAATGACCGCCCAGGACAGTGAGGTAGAGGAGATGGGAAGGGACACAGTGAGCTCCGGGAGGCAATGAGGAGGCAATGACCGCCCAGGAGAATGAGGTAGAGGAGATGGAGATGGGACACAGTGAGCTCCTGGAGCCATGAGGAGGTGATGACCGCCCAAGAAAATGAGGTAGAGGAGATGGAGCCGGGACACAGTGACCTCCTGGAGCCATGAGGAGGCGATGACTGCCCAGGATAATGAGGTAGAGGAGATGGAGCCGGGACAGAGTGAGCTCCTGGAGCCATGAGGGGGCAATGACCGCCCAGGATAATGAGGTAGAAGAGATGGAGCCGGGACAGTGAGCTCCTGGAGCCATGAGGGGGCAATGACCACCCAGGACAATGCGGCCGAGGAGATGGAGACGGGACAGAGGGAGCCCCTAGAGCCATAAGGCGGCCATGACCGCCCAGGACAATGAGGTAGAGGAGAGGGAGCCGGGACACAGTGACCTCCTGGAGCCATGAGGAGGGGATGACCGCCCAAGATAATGAGGTAGAGGAGATGGAGCCGGGACACCGTTACCCCCTGGAGCCATGAGGTGGCGATGACCGCCCAGGACAATGAGGTAGAGGAGATGGAGACGGGACAGAGTGAGCTCCTGGAGCCATGAGGGGGCAATGACCGCCCAGGACAATGAAGTAGAGGAGATGGAGACGGAACAGAGTGAGCTCCTGGAGCCATGAGGAGGCAATGACCGTCCAGGACAATGAGGTAGAGGGGTAGAGACCTAGAAAGAAGTGGTCACCGAATTCACCATCACTGGGTGTGGGACGGTCCTCATCCCTGGCCCCATCCATAGTGGACTCAGGTGTATTAGGTACAAAGGATTCATCATCTCATCAGTTCTGGTTTATGCAAGTTAGCAATTTGTAAGGAGTGGAAGATGGAGGTGTAGATGTGAGGGTCTGAGCTGAGACACCTGAATAATATTGTATCTACTAAGAAGTAGAAGAATGTTAAAGGGGTTTTGCCACAATCTCATTTCATACCTCCTGCATCCAGCTCTTCAGCTCTGTGTGCTCAGAAGGGGGCGTGTGTGATTTGTTTGAATTGCAGATCATGTGACCCAGCAGGATGACATCACCAGGCCTTTACTCTCTCTAGTCAAAGAAAGGTCTGTTTATAGATTTGTAAGTAGCTACAATGTAGCTCAGAGGTAACATTTTTGCTTTACAGCACAAGGGTCCTAGGTTCAAATCGCTGCAGGAACCAAACCAGTGGATTTTTTTCTCTTTATCAATGCACAGACCTGATTGAGGTTTCTTTATTTATTTATTTGCAGTGTTTGACTTATTACTAACTAGTCCAAAGGACGGGAGTACAATGACAGCACCCTGAGAGGAGAGGAGAGGGAGTACAATGACAGCACCCTGAGAGGAGAGGAGAGGGAGTACAATGACAGCACCCTGAGAGGAGAGGAGAGGGAGTACAATGACAGCACCCTGAGAGGAGAGGAGAGGGAGTACAATGACAGCACCCTGAGAGGAGAGGTGATGTCTGAGCATGTGCGGCCAGGACTGAGGAGCTCTCAGCCCTGGTCATATCCCCTGGAGACGAGCTGTAAACAATGGATCAGTAAGGGAGCAGCTAAAGCAAAAAAGGTGCAGAATTTTTAATAATGATGAAAGGTGAAAATGTTTATTATTTAATTTTCAAACTTCCCACATCAATTTTACTTCGTGGCAAAACCCCTTTTAAGGAGGAGGAAAGGGAGACGAGGAGGAGAGGAATGATGAGAGCATAAAGATTGGAGGAGAAGGTGATGAGAGGAGGAAGTATAAAAAATAGGAGGAAGTAAAAGGAAGAAATAATGATGAGAAGCAGAAGAATGAGTGTATGAGGAGAAAAGGAGGAAGTATAAGAGTAGGAGGAAGAGATGAGAAGAAGACAAATGAGTGCACGAGGAAGAAAAGAGTGAGAATAAGAGAAAATTAAAGAAAATGGGAAGAAGAGGAAGAATGAGTTTATGAGGAAGAAAGGAGGAAGTGAGGAGGAAGAGCGAGTGATTAGAGGAGGATGAATAAGTGTATGAGGAAGAAAGGAGGAAGTGAGGAGGAAGAGCGAGTGATTAGAGGAGGAAGAATGAGTGTGTGAGGAAGAAAGGGGGAATATGCAAGAAGAGGAAGAATGATAGTAGAAGAAGCAAAGGAGGAAGAACAGGAGTATGAGGAGGAAATGAGGAAGTGAAGAGGACAAAAAAGTGATGAAAGAGGAAAAATTAGTGGTAAGTTAGAAAGGCGGAAGAATAAGAGTAAGAGGAAGTAAATGGAAAAAGAAAGTGATGTGTAAAAGAAGGACAAGCCTGTGAGGAGAGAAGGATAATTTAAATTAAGAGGAAGTTAGGAGGATGAAGAAGTAATGAAAAACAAAAGAATGAGAATACAAAGTAATAAGGAGAAAGAAAATTAAGAGGAATTGAGGAAGAAGTGTAAGTGAAAAGAAGGGAAATAATAAGCATAGGAGGAAGAAAGGAGAAAGAATAAGAGCAGCAGGTAGTGAGGGGAGGGAGAAAGTGATAAGAAAACGAAGAAAGAGTTTAGGAGAAATAAAGGAGGAGTGAGGAAGAAGTGATTAGAGGAGAAAGTATGAGTGCAGGAGTGGGAAAGGGGGCAGAATGAGAGTAGGAGACAGGGAGGAAGAAGAGAAAATGATAAGGACATAAAGAATGAGACTGTGATGAGGAGAGAAGGAAGAATAACAGCAGGATACCGTGAAAAGGAAGTAATGAGAAGAGAAAGAGTCAACATAGGAGGAGGGAAGTATAGAGCATAGAAGTGGGAGTGAGCGAGGATTAAGTGATGAGAAGAGAAAGAGTGAGTGCAGGAGTGTGAAAGGTGAAGGAATAAGAGTAGGAGGAAATGAACAGGAATAAAGTGATGAGAAGAATGAGTGTAGGAGGACTGGCAGAGCAGGACAAGAGTGAGGCGAGGCGAAGAGGAAGAAGAGAGTAGAAATAAAAGAAGAGGGGAAGGAAATGAAAAGATGGGAATAAAGAAGGACAAGAAAGAAGAGATGGGAGAAGAATGCAGGAGGCGGTGTCATCCCTAATGATTGTATCTAAGGACATCATCAATGAGGACTATTCCGCACTCTTCCAGACCCTGGTCAGTAATTGGCCAGTTGCTTGTGGTATCACTATAAGTCAGTAGCAGCTATAATCAGCAATGTCAGGAGCATTAGCAGAACTCAGAGGGCCCCAAAGGAATGGGAGATGGGCGCCACCTAAAGGCAGGAGGAGAAACTGCAGCACAAGCAGTGATAAGTATAAATACTAGCGTCAAGTATCAGAAAACCCACATAGTAGTGCAAGATCAACAGCTTGTTGCTCTCACACTTGAGTGGCCCCTCATCCTCTGAGCCCCATAGCAGCCGCTGCAGCGATAGTTACACCCATGAGCAACGTAATTATTGGAACCATCCAATAGGTCTGCAGCAAATCTCACACCCTATGGTGACCTAAATACATCAGGGCTGAGCAGGGAGGCAATACAGGGGAGCTCCGTCCATAGACATTGATTGTTGATGAGTAGGTTATGCGTAGGTTCAGGTTTCACCTCTGAGACCGGCATCTATCACAGGAACGGGACCTAAAAAGTTTTGTCTCAGAATGGAGAGCTAGTGGCACTTGTCCACAACTTTCCATTCTGTTCTATGGGAGTTCCCAGTCCAGGGGAGCACTGTGTTCTCTCCATTATGTTCTATGGGAGTTCCCGGTACAGGGGAGCTCTGTGTTCTCCATTCTTTTCTATGGGAGTTCCCAGTACAGCAGAGCGCTGTGTTCTACATTCTGTTCTATGGGAGGTTCCAGTTCAGGGGAGCGCTGGGTTCTCCATTCTCCTCTATGGGAGGTTCCAGTACAGGGGAGCACTGTGTTCTCCATTCTCCTCTATGGGAGTTCCCAGTACAGGGGAGCGCTGTGTTCTCCATTCTCCTCTATGGGAGTTCTCAGTACAGAGGAGCGCTGTGTTCTCCAGTCTGTTCTATGGGAGTTCCCAGTACAGGGGAGCACTGTGTTCTCCACTCTATTCTTTTGGAGTTCCCGGTGCAGAGGAGTGGTGTGTTGGGCCGTACTAAGAACTTCCATAGAAAAGAAAAGAGAGTCGTGCCCAAGCCTGACTGGATCTCCATTATAAGCAGATATTTTCGTAGGCCTGTTCCCAAGATGGATGCAGATTCCAGAGATGACACCTGCACCTATGAGACCTATCCTTTCATTATACAATCAAAGTGCAAGATAGGAACAGCCCTTTAAAGGGGTTGTCTCACTACGAAGATTATAGTTGAAAATGTGGGGACCAAAAATCTAAGGATGTACGTCCTTGGTTACTATTGGTAAAGGGCTACGGTTTTAGAGAACGGGCTGGTTTACATGTGCTTAGCAACGGTGTTGTTTATGGTGGGAAGCTTTTTGTCCTGCCCAGGTCGTGCACATGCAAAGGAAAGGCAGTTAAAGAGGAGGGGCAGGGATGTGTGTATTGGCAGGCAAGGAGGAGAAGCAGTGAAGAGGATACAATAAACACAACCCCCTGCATGTCCTCTCATTGCTTCTCCCCCTTGCCCGCCAATACACACCCTCCTGCCCTACTCTTTTAAATGCCTTTCCTTTGCATGTTTCACGACCTGGGCAGGACCAGAATGCTTCCCTGAACCCGTAAACAAACACTGTTGCTAAGCACATGTAAACCAGCCGTTCTCTAAAAACCGTAAACACTTTGCCAATAGTAACCAAGGACGTTAGATCCTTAGATTTTTGGTCCCCCATATTTTCAACTATGATCTTCATAGTAAGACAACCCCTTTAAGGAAACGTGGACTGTAGTTGGCAAAAAGATGTACACCGAATGAAGAAATACAATTTTATGTAGGAAATGAGACATCTCCCCAATTTATCTAAGTATTTTCATTGGATTCAGTATTTTCAAGGTTAAAAAGAGTAAAAATGATTTCATCACGGTTTCACGCTGCGCACCCTGCCTTGGACCGCGGAAATGCCTATGCTATGTCCTCCCGTATCTGCCCTGGTCCCTTCTGTGGCTTCCATTGCAGACTGCGGGTATGGTCAGGTCTCTGCTGTGTCACCGGGGACCCACTGTTGTCAAGGTGGCGGCGGCCAGCAGGTTTTATCTCACTCATCCTTGCTCCTTCTCTGGGGCGTCCTGTGCGTGCATGCGCACCTCATAGGGCAGCTCTCAGTGATTTAAAGAGACAGAAGCCAATGACCTGTGACCTTCACAGATTTAAGGAACTTAAAGTCTCAGTTCATTGATGTCCTTCAATGATCCTGACCCCTGTCTCTTGTGCTGTTGCAGTTACCTAAGCTAACCACTGAGTTACCTGTGCTACTACTGCTTACCTGCTGCTGCACCAGCCTGTTATTTATGGTAATACTGCTACTGTAGCTGCCCATTACCTGCCTGAGACTATGCTCCCCATCTATGGCTACACCTGTCTATGACCTGCCACCTCTGCCTGTACCTAATGAAGGCTTGGACTGGCCCACAGGGGGACAAGGGAAACCGCCGGAGGGCCCCAGATCATGCGACCGGGGTT